>BSBK01013365.1:0-144085 GCA_027943335.1 Chamaecyparis obtusa
AAATTCTACATTTTTAGGACTATGTAGTATTGTCCTATTCAATCCTTTGTCCTTTTCTTCCCAAACCAGATTTGTCCTTCCTCCTCTTCCCCTCATTGAAGAACCTCATTTATTGCTGCTATTCTATCCAAAAGCTCTTCTTCTTTCAGACTTCCATCATACATAGGGACATCTCCCGCACCCTTATACTGGTCATTCTTCATAGCCTTGAATATCTTGATTGTTAGCTACTCTTAAGGATCTATTTGTTCCTCTTCTTCCTCTCCTTCCCCTTCCTTATGGGTTTATTCCTCTTCTTCACTATCAACACCTCATCTTCTACTCTTCTTTGATTAGATTCCAATGCTTCAAGCCTGGCCAAAAGTGCATTGTAAGATTCCTGCAACCTTGTGTTCTTCTCCTTCAACTCCTCAATCTCTCTAGCAATACCTGCATTCCTTGGAGGCATTTTCACAAACAATAGTCAAAATTCTTTAGCAAAGTGCTCCTCTATCACTCTAAGGCACCATTTGTTTTAGATAATTTAATTTTAACTTTGGTTGTGTTAACATAACTATGTTGACTTTATTTTATATTTGTTTAACATGAGAGTTTGTAGATTAATAGGATTTCACAGATACTAGTGTGCCATAGTTGCCCATCTATAACTAGTGAGATGCACATAACTCATATACCTCATGCTAGTGTGCTTAGATACCTTGTATACACTATTTTTCATTAGAATAGACATTATCCAAATAGTGAGTATTTATATAAAGTGCTATAACACATAGACGGTCCTCCTTTTACACCAATTAATAATAGTGACAACCTTCACAGGCAGTTGGATAATGTCTAGTCTAATCCAAGCACACTAGCATGAGGTACATGAGTTATGTTCATCTCAGTAGATATAGATGGGTATTAATGGTCAATTGAATGATACGTTCCCATAAAAATGTGAACTCCTATTAATCTACAAACTCTCATGTTAAACAACTACAAAATAAAGTCAACATAGTTCCTTTAACACAACCAAAGTTAAAATTAAATTATTCAAAAAAGGGTTTGTGTTTTGAGTTAATTGGTTTATGTAAATCTATTTCAACAACAAGTGATGAACATTCATATTTTCCTAAGCAGTACTTTGAGCATTCCTGCCACACATGTACTATTGTGAAAATCATCACAAGTCCATTTGTTGTAGGAAAGAGAGAGAGAGAGAGAGAGAGAGAGAGAGAGAGGAGGAGGGGAATGACGAGGATATTGATGCTCCGCTTACTAGCTGTTACCATAGAAAAATGAGAAAGAAACCAAAAAAGAAGTGATTAGCAAAAAATGTTAATTACAATCATTTCTTTTTTGGTTTCTTGCTCATTTTTCTAAGATAACAGCTAAGAGGAGCATCAATATCCTCATCATTCCCTCCTCCTCTCTCTCTCTCTCTCTTCCCTATTGGTCCTTTGGCGTGTATTAAATAGAATCAAATTTTTAGCATATTATTATCATTCTATTTCTTTGCTGTAAACATGTCATTGGTTCAGTTTTGTAATTTTTTTTTTGTGTTAAATGCATTTAAAATAAAGGTCTAATTCTGTAGATGGCTGATGCAGAGCCCTCTACTATCACCTTAAATAGGCCAACTCAACTTGAGGATTTAACAAGAAACTTAAATGGAATACACCAAGAAGTACCAAATGATGAATGCTCAATTGTTGTAATGGTAAAGCAATATCAGAACCGTCCATTTCTAGAACTTGATTTTTCTATAGTCCTAATGATTTTTTCTATTTCTTGAACATTGTTGACATACTTAAATGGAATACACAATACCAAATGATGAATACTCAATTGTTGTAATGGAAAAGCAATATTAGAACCATCCATTTCTAGAACTTGATTTTTCTATAGTCCTAATGATTTTCCTTATTTCTTGAACATTATTAACATACTTAGATGGAATACACAATACCAAATGATGAATGCTCAATTGTTGTAATGGAAAAGCATCAGAACCGTCCATTTCTAAAATTGGATTTTGTATAGTCTTAATTATTTTTCTATAGTCCTAATGATTTTAAAAATTATTGACAAAGAGTGTTTCTTTTCTTGATTATAGTATAAATGATTTTTCTATAGTTGTAATGATTTTTCTTATTTCTTGTCTTTTGTTCCTTTTTTATTTCCTTTGTCTGTGCTTTGTGATAGGATTTTGTCACCTTCTTTTGATGGTATATTTCATTCACTCTATGTGGAATACTATTTTGTTCACTATTTTATTTCAACTTGATATTTATTTCATTTTTGATATACACAGAGACTACACATATTGATAAAAAAATGAACTATTTGATTTTGGTTTACTTTTCATTATTGTAAATGGTTAATATTTCTGATGGTACTCCTTGGTGTATTCCATATAAAAATAATCATATAAAAATAATAAATGTAGTAACGATGGTGTGGTGCATTATTGATATAGGCTAGATGGCTCCTATCAATGTGCCAAACTGTCAATGTGGTGGTGGGCAATGTGTGTTAAAGACTTCACAGACACAAAGCAACCCTAGATGACAATTTTGGTGCTGCCCAAATAGAAAAAAGGTTGCTAATGTGTATATATTTAATTTTTCTAATGTAAATACTATTCATTATATTATAAGAAATAATGTAGATTGGGCATCACAGGGAAATAATGGCTGCAAATACTTTAGTTGGGTCGATGACAACTCATTTGCATCTATCTTCCCATCTCCACTTATCTGCAATGAAGGACTTGAGTGCAAAATGTGTTAGGCTAGGGAAAATTCCAAAATTATATTTTTTCAATGCCTTCTCTGTATTGTAATTGCATATCTTTGTTGTGACCATATGTAGAGATGAACTCAAGAATTAGTTATTTTAGTATTTTCATATTGTAACTAATATTTTAATATGGATATGACGTAACTTCTCTTTGCCTCAAGTATGCACATATAAAAGTATCCCATAGATACACAGTTGCTATTATAACAACCATCCTCTAATCCCATGGTGTACTAGTCTCAAGGTAAGAACAATTTACTTAAGCCATCATATAAGTATTATCCTAAAGTTTAAATAGGCATTGACTATGGATTGAATATCATTTTCAAGCTTGAGTGAGGCTTCATACCACACACCGTTCACAGATTTGTATTTAATGCTGATTTAGGCTGGAGGTAAACTACATGTGTCATGTAAACAACATGGTTGAATGAAATCTCTTTTGTGCATTTTCAAGAGTTTACCCACCAATACAAGCATAAATAACACATTGAACATAATCTAAGAACATAGTGTGGTATGAAGTCTCACTGAAGTTTGAAATATATCACTCATGTTATTGTCAAAATTAAATTCAAATATTTCTCAAAACATTTATACATTCATATTCTTCTGAAAGTTGGCTATTAGTGACCATATAGGACCATTCTTGATGTTTTTGGGTCATTTGATGAAAAGATGTAAATAGGGAAATCAATAATAAAATAGGGATTTCAGAGGATTTCACTCAAACCATCCACAAACAAATGAAGAGTGGACATGCAAAGGATTTCACTCAAACTATGAAAGAAGTACAAGAGTAGGTGACATGGATCCCCCACATGATAGAGGCCATGGGGATACTCCTCTCACCCATTCATCAACAATGGTAAACCTTATTGAAATTGTATGTATCAAAATCTAGTTGTAGGATTGAAAAAAAAGACAAGATAAAAAAGTTCATAGGCCCATACAAGACACCCACCAAAATATAGACCGTCAATTTATAGAACCCTTGAAAGATATCCCAAGGAATGACAGGTAGTGAAAACCAGATAGATAGAAAAAAGAACATAACCATATGATGCCTCACTTGTTTGAGGTAAGCCAAACTCAGTCCAATTCTCTAAACAATGGTACATATCCATCCAAGTACAACAACCTTCAAAGATTTGCAATGGTAAAGAGAATCCCCATATTTTATCAGTCTAACATAGTCTTTGGCCACTTTGGAAATGAGATTGTGAGAAATATTAATCTAGCCAAGGGCCAACTTGTAGTGATCTTTATCAAATAAAACATTTAGCAGATCTCCATAAAATGGATGCACATTATCTTGGCAAGGGAAATTGTCTTAGCAAATACATCTGAAGCAACAATAGTAGAAGGAGCAGCAACAACAAATACATCACTAACACTTTTTGGGCATATTTCATTGACTCCTCAAAATGAGTAGCCTTTATTTTAGCTACCTCATCACTATCATCCTCATACATTGCCTCGGGGTTCTTACTTCTTTTTCTTTCACGTTCAATATCTTGTAAAAGTGTAGAGGAAAGAAAACATGACAAATTAAAATAATAAGATACAAGTTGAGGAAAATTGAATCAAAAAATGTAAAATTCTAACAAACCAGTTAAAAAAAAACCATTAAGAAACATAACCAAATCTAGTTTGCAAAAGCCACTGCAATTGAAACTCACCTTCTCAATATTTTCTCTAATAGCATACTTGCAAGCCCATTGACAAATATCTGTAATATCAGCTCCATTGAATCCATGGGTATAACAGGCCAATGCCATTAGGTATAATGAAAACTATTTTCTTGGTTGTCATACCATCCATCTCCGTCAACAACTAGTTAAGGGCTCTGTCTGCAGCACCACCAGCATCCCCAACACTACTTCCATGCTACAAACATGAAAACTAATTATGCATCACCAATTAGAGCCTACCTCTCGAATAGTTCAAACAAAATGGAAAAACCCACAATTTCACGCAGAGAAGAGAAGATGGATTGCTAGAGCCCACTAAAAAATCTCTGTAATATCTCATCAATAAATATAATGGATGGGGCATTCTTCTCAAACTCCTCAAAAGCCTTCCATAGATTGCTTTCACTTTCTCCAACCAAATTTGACATGATCTCAAGTCCATTGATATAGAAAAATAAGGCATCGGTTTCATTTGCCACTGCCCTAGCAATTAAAGTTTTCCCAAAACTAGGAGGCCCGTAGAGTAGAATACTCTTTGGGGGCTTCACACCAATAGATTTGAAGAGTTATGTAATGCCCCACCAAGGAACCCTTGGCTCAAGGACATTATACTCATTAAGTCATACACAATATATAATACTTTCTCTTTTTTTTTAATAAAGTAGCGGAACATAATCTAATTTGATTTATTTAATGTTACTAAAGGTCAAGAGAATAAAGAGATTATACTACTTGTCTTGCTCAATTAACAAATTATTATTCTTGCATACCTGAATATTGCTAACTTTCTTTTACATGATGACCACCATGTCCAACACCTGTAACTACACATATGTCTAAACAACTAGATGTAAACATTAGATATATTATATTACAAATAAATGTTTTATTGATTACTTAGCTATGAGAATCATTATTAAGGAGTGAAATCATTGCATTATAAACTTAAAGACAAACCCTAAGGGACTAGACCTAAGCCTCGGGGGCTCATCATTGATGGCCTTGCCTACGTTCATGCTCAGAGACTTCGTAGTTCGACTCTCCCCATTCTAGACTATCTATTTATAAAATCAAGAAAGCGGGTACGCAACCCTTTCTAGGGTCTTGTTCCCCAGACAGTTTCCCCTTCGGCTGCCACCCACTTAGGTGGAATAGAGACAAAGTCCTATACTTAAAATTGATAACTAATTCCATAACTCAAAAATAGAGTTTAACTCACACTAATATAGTATTCATGAAACGTGCTTAATTATAGTATTTACTAAAGTGCCTTCCAACCAAACATAGGAATGAAATACAACCAAATCTTAGGATAATCATAATTTGGTTCATTAAAAGCATCATCATAATTAACATCATTAAATTAGGAATAATCATTATAAACGTCACAATCCCTAATTGCATGTACAATCGCATGAAAACATGACATAAGCCCAATACCTCCTCTATTCCTAATGATCGACCTAATTATGATGAAATGAAATCAAATAAATAAAAATAGTTTAATATAAACTAAAGTTAACCCCATAAATTACATTATGATTTAAATTATGCATTACCTTTAATGAAATAAAGTAATAATAATAAATAGACCAATTCTAATTTTAATTAAATTTGAAATTTTAAACAATATCTTTAATGATTTATTAACTAATTTATTTTATTTTCATTATCTATTGATTATGTGTAGTCATAAATACATATATTTACAATGCATCATTTATATTTATAAATTTTAATAATTAATAGGTAAAATGAATTTTATTTTATAATAACACTAATTTCTATACATAACATATATTTTTAATAAATAAATTTTCTACCTTAATAGCATTGGACTCCATATTCTTCTCTTTGTAAAGAAAATGCCCTTTTTTTTTTTTCCTTCTAAATTTAATGTTTGGTTAATACTTTCTTATGTTATAAAGATAGATTTTCTATGCACATTAATATTCCACTTTTAATTTAGTTTTTTTTTTTAAATTTCTTTTCTTTTAATTATTTATTTTCCTCCTACAATCTCTCCTTATTTTTCTCCTATATTTACTCCTTATTATTTTCCTATAATTTCTCATATATTTTTACTAAAAGTTTAAATGATTTTTACCAAAAGATTTATCATATATTAAAATCATTAACTTTAAAATCTAATAATCTCCCCTATTAATTTGACAAATAACCTATTAAACAAATCTAGCAAATAAAATAATACAAAGCTAAACATGAAAATCTTTAAATATTAAAATAATTAGAAACCTTAAAATAACATCTAATTTATTATTTCAGTATTATTAATGTTTTAATTATTTCTAAATTTACTTATGCCTGTGCATTAATTTTTAGTCCTAAAATTCAAAAAACCCAACGGAGCCATGTTCCGTAATTTTTATACTAAAACATTTCTAGTATATTATTACTAAGGCTATTATGGTTTTATTTCAATAATCTTAATTCTAACCTTCCAGAAATAAATAAACACACAGGAAAAATAAACATAATACAATATAATAATATATTCTTCATATTGCCTGCACACAGGAAGCAACCACAAATACAAAACAAAACAATCACATAAATCAAATAAGGAGGAGCATCTTGCAGGATAGCTCCTACCTGGATTCCGGAGAAGACAACCATTGAAGAAGGAGGAATCAATCAACTTGGCCTTCTTCCAGCACTTCACCAAAGCCTTCCGATTGTAGACACCACCTTTTCCAAATATAAAATAATCAATAATGATATCCTAAAATTAAGATCAATTCTCCTATGAATAATCCAGCCAAAAACCCTCCCTAAATACAATATCCTCTCAAAGCAATAATCCAATTTCCTGAGTCTCCTTTTCAGCCAACCTCCCTATCCTTCAAATATCTCTCTTGTAAATAGGTTGAAGGATTGGTTGCACAGAAAATCAACCGTTGTAACCATCCCAACCAAAAGATAGTTTATAGTTTAGGATTTAATTTATTCATTAAAGCCATTCACGGGAAGGGAATAGCTAATTTAATATTATTAATAATAAAATCTAATATGAGAGCCTCGTAAATATTAATAAACTAATGTTATTTTTCTTTATTTAAGGAAAAGGAAATAATTTATTACTATTATTACTTATCACCATATTTACTAAAGCTATGGTAAAAGTTTTACCATATAATAATTAATCCTTTAAGTAAATAATTTATTTATTATTATAATTTAAAATACAATTACTTTCACACACTAATATTTATTAAATATATACATGTAACTATAGGCATATGTGTGCACCCATATGCTTATGTGTATATATATTATTATAATATTATTAAAAATAATACTATTATTAGTATCATATTATTAAAACAATGTTATTATTAATATCATAAAAATCTTATTATTATGGCATTATAAAATATTATTATCCAATCAAATAAGAAATCATATTCCATACAAAGTAAAATCAAGATATATATATTTATATATATATGTGTGTGTGTGTGTGTGTGATCACTAACACAAGATGGTCTAACAAGATTAGTGAAATCAAGCACAACATTCAATACTCGCATGAAATAAATTATCTACGAGCAAAAATCGAGCATATTATTAAGAACAATTAAAGCTACCATATCCAAACCTTAGCCTCCTAAAATGAAAGGGACAAGAACAAGCAACAAGATCACCATAATCTAACAAACTGTTATACACAATGATATATCAACAACATAAGGGACTGACGCAAGAACTCCCTGCCTAAAGGTCAAAAGGGTTAGAGGTTGAGTTCCTTCTCATGGAACCTTGGTGATATCTCTGTAACAACAACAATGATCGAGGATTTTGAGGGCTCGCTCAGACCTGTGGGACCAGGTGGAGATGATGCCCGGTACCTGCAAGCCTGCATCACCGAGAAGAGATACATGCACATAGATATATACAATAAGGCATTTGCAAACAGATCACCATGATCGATACATCGTGTTGACCTCAACTACGTGAGTAACTACGACTTCGTCCTGAGTCATGAAACACATCAATTGCATATACATAAAACATGAGGAATCACATATATATAATTGTTAGCTTCTAAATCCTTGGGTTAGCTCTTTAAATCTTCATAAGCATATACAAGATAAATGATTTCCAATTTCATAAACAATAAACAATAATTATAACTGAGTATGTCTAAATATCTGATAAGCACATCATCATCATAAACATAAATGTGAATACATAGCTCTAACCATCATAATGTAATGTCCAAATCAAAGAGTCCAAGTATAATTATCAGAGAGGTTATTACATCCTCCCCTCCTAAGATGAGACTTACTCCTGGAAGTCAACAAGTTAGAAATGGAGATACATCAAACATTATCTCTTAAACATATTTTAACTGATATCACATACATAACTAATCCTTGAATCTATACACTATATAGAAAATAATCCTCATAATATGGTTAAGCATAAAATATATATCCCAATCAATTTAACTATTACCAACAAGGATAACTTGAACTTGATCAAATATCAGTATGAATAGAATTTTCCCTTTACTTAGAAAGTAAGAACCAAGGTAACTAGCTTTAACCACTCAATTTTCCTTAAAACATATCAAGGTGTTACAAATTCCTTCTCTTTTAATACATGCAAATCAAATTTTTACTTGCATCCATACAACAATATATTTCAATCTGATATAAAACATTGAGCATATCCAAATGTGCCACATAAACAATCATACCAATCCACATCACTGGGATTACACATCACAAGGATCAGGAGTGGATATGTCTCTCTAGACAAGCTCTCACTCCGGGATACAATACCAGTCTCATCTATATCCAAAATCCATAATCAATACCTCACATAGTGGCTTGATGGTATATCGGGCCTTTGTCATGAAGACCCTCCATACAAGTCCACGTGTCATATCCCTTGTTTGTGTAAGGTGGTTAGCCTCCAAGGAACATACACCACACATAGGAAGGTAGTGGATACTAGCTGAATAATAGCCTCACATACCCCCATCCTCAAGGGTTCCCTGCGTCTACTTCCTCGTATACACTCACCAAGTCTGCCTCATGCATCCTTAGTGAGGAATCACAACACAACACAAGACCAACATTACAAAAGAAGATAGTTTAGCCATCAAATCTCAATAATAATAATAAAACTAAATATAATTATCAATCTCAAAAAAAAGATAAGAAGAATCCAAGATACATTTCATAAGTCTTGGCTAAACTATTATAGAAAAAGATAAGAAAACTGTTGGTCTACACAACTGAAGATAAAATAAATTCATCATAAATTGCACATCACATCACTGTGTGACTATATCTAGTCACCTCGCGAGGAAGGAGGGAACAACGTCTAGCTATCACAATAGCCCTTCATGTGGTTGGGCCCAGGCAACACTACCCACATGGCATAGGGGGTTCACCTCGGCAACACCCCTGCATCGAATGGTGCAGAATAAGCATGCCAACCCACTCGGCATGACCATACACCAAGTGGAGTAAGCATACTCTGGTCGTATGTCGCATGGCAGTGTTCCTTGTGGAGTAGGCACACACAGGAAACACCCCGCATAATGATGTCCCTCATAGATCATCATCGTAGCCAGAGGTATACATGGCTTGGGCCTACCCATATGCCTACCGCGTCTACAAACCGAGCATCCATGGGTGCCCCTCTACAAGCATGAAAGTATCACCAATATACTCTGCATCAAGTAGGAAACAAAATACATACATATACTGCGCCTTCACGTAATCATGTACGTGGCATCGTGTTCTCGAACTCGGCTCGCTACCATCAGCAACACAGCATCATCACCTCACACTATGTCGGAACAATAGTGGGGTGTGGCATCATATTCATTGCATCATGTCGGAACATGTGCGAATATGGTATCCATCACAGCATGGGCTAACAAAATCTCCCTCCACATGCTGGACCACATAGTAATGTACATATCCATAAATCATATATCTCCTCTTAGAGGCTCATATCAAGTACTGGTATTGTGCTCAAGAACTATGGGAATTAGGATAAACACTTATGAACCAAATGTTTAGGTTCATCATAAGGGGAAGCATAGTTTACTCTTTTCCCTCGAGTAGTGGAAGCTAAGGTCACTTCGCGCCGCCATTATACGTACGCCACATAAATACCCAAGGAAATGGTGCTACTACTACCCCTCCACATACTAAATTACCAACACTCATGGGTTGGCACTCAGTAGGGTGACAAACAAGAAGGCAACACATGAATGGTATGGTTCTCCCATACCC
Source organism: Chamaecyparis obtusa (assembly GCA_027943335.1). NCBI lineage: Eukaryota > Viridiplantae > Streptophyta > Pinopsida > Cupressales > Cupressaceae > Chamaecyparis > Chamaecyparis obtusa. The sequence goes on from BSBK01013365.1 coordinate 10,757, forward strand.
TTATCCAAACATAACTTTCATGGATGATACTTATATTGCACCACTCCATGGAACTCAAATAATTACTGGTTATACACAACATCCAACATAAGCACTGGCACTGGTTTTATCACATTTACGAGGAAGTACACAATAACATCACATAGTATCCATATATTCTAATTTTTATTTTATTTTCACAACTCACTTTGTCTACGTAGTAAAAAAATATCAATGACATACTTAATCACATTTCACCTCCTCATGGGCATATGCCAATATCCAATGTACACATATCAATCTCTGCCATTCCCATAATAATAACATCTATTTTCAAGATGACTTTAACTTATATAAAATAAGGCACAAGGAAAAATGATACACTATATTTCTTCAAGAGTCATTGAATCAACACATATTTGTTTTAATTAAGGAAAGGAAACAATAAACTTGTACTATGTACATTTATTAGTCACATAATAGATTCACAACTAATCATTATAAACCATTATGGACATTTACTTTTCACCTAATTAGGGACACTAAGAGTGGACCAAGTATCATCTTTTCAAACAAATGAATTAGCTAGGTACCTTCATTACACATGATAAATCCCTCCAATAAGGACACAACACACCATGTAGACATTTCAAGACACTAGTTTTCACTAATATAATGACTTCAATACTAATAAGGAATACATTGAATTCTCAATTGCCTAATATTGCAATTTGGGGAGGATAATCACATCATTACTGAACTTACCATAGCATTCATATTTCATCTAAATATTACCTATTCATCAAGTCAAGAACAAACGATTTTAGAAAGATAGTCAAGAAAATATTACATCAACCCTACCTATTCCTTCAATAATTGTACCAAAAGAATACATATTCCTTTCATTGTGAAAAACTCCTGATTTCATCTCTGTGGTTAATCCCTACATAGGCTTATAGTCACAAATGGACCTTAGGTCCTTTAGCGAAGAATTTCCAAAATCACAAATTAAATCATATTTTTACTTTATATAGATAGCATCATTTGATGGTCATTCATCATGAATAGAGAAGAGATATTTATTTTTAATTTGCGGTTTTTATTATTATCAAATAACCCTAATATAATTCATGTAAACATTCAGGTGTTATAAAAAAACAAAATCAATCATGCATCATGTCACATTATCATTTGCATATAAATCTAAGGAGAAATACTCACCATGTTAATTTAGCAGATGTTCCCCACTATTTGTAAAACAACCACATGACCAAAAGGATTACCCAATAATTCCAATGTTGCAACATAATTAATAAGGTCCTAAATTCATGTTTTGTACAAGGTTTTTTTTTTTTTTTTTCAATTCTATTCTAAAATAGGGAATAAGAAAGAGAGAGACACAATATTTCAGTCCTTACAATAGCCTATAATATGTATGTAGTAACTTCATCATTTTCATCTATAATAAGGATAACTACCATAGTAACATCATTAACTAAATTCATTGATCACACATAGCTATTATGATATTTAAAATAGAATATAGTGTTAAGCCTTTTCAACTCAATCAAGCAACCTATAATCGCTATAACAAGCACTCATGATGACAAGTTTTAGAGGAGATATACTTGGTTATTGACAACACTTATGGTACAAAAGAACTTGTAATACTAATTTGAGTCTTTCTAGGAGTACAACAAAAGGGTGATATGAAACATGTGGAATGCATTAACATTTATTTATTAGAAAGATATCCATTGTCTATGAAAGTATTCAAAAGGCTCATTCATTATATTTAGAATGAAAAAATAGAAGTAATTTATGTCAGACAACCTAACCATAGAAGCATGGGTACACTATAGCATGAATACCAAGAACATAGTTCCTATATTTAGGATCATGTATTATAATGAAAAACCAAAATAAAACTATGCAAAGTACTAAGCAGTAAGTGAGCTAAGAGTCCCAGTGTGGAAACCAAGGGCTCTGATACCAGATGTAATGCCCCACCAAGGAACCCTTGGCTCAAGGACATTATACTCATTAAGTCATACACAATATATAATACTTTCTCTTTTTTTTTAATAAAGTAGCGGAACATAATCTAATTTGATTTATTTAATGTTACTAAAGGTCAAGAGAATAAAGAGATTATACTACTTGTCTTGCTCAATTAACAAATTATTATTCTTGCATACCTGAATATTGCTAACTTTCTTTTACATGATGACCACCATGTCCAACACCTGTAACTACACATATGTCTAAACAACTAGATGTAAACATTAGATATATTATATTACAAATAAATGTTTTATTGATTACTTAGCTATGAGAATCATTATTAAGGAGTGAAATCATTGCATTATAAACTTAAAGACAAACCCTAAGGGACTAGACCTAAGCCTCGGGGGCTCATCATTGATGGCCTTGCCTACGTTCATGCTCAGAGACTTCGTAGTTCGACTCTCCCCATTCTAGACTATCTATTTATAAAATCAAGAAAGCGGGTACGCAACCCTTTCTAGGGTCTTGTTCCCCAGACAGTTTCCCCTTCGGCTGCCACCCACTTAGGTGGAATAGAGACAAAGTCCTATACTTAAAATTGATAACTAATTCCATAACTCAAAAATAGAGTTTAACTCACACTAATATAGTATTCATGAAACGTGCTTAATTATAGTATTTACTAAAGTGCCTTCCAACCAAACATAGGAATGAAATACAACCAAATCTTAGGATAATCATAATTTGGTTCATTAAAAGCATCATCATAATTAACATCATTAAATTAGGAATAATCATTATAAACGTCACAATCCCTAATTGCATGTACAATCGCATGAAAACATGACATAAGCCCAATACCTCCTCTATTCCTAATGATCGACCTAATTATGATGAAATGAAATCAAATAAATAAAAATAGTTTAATATAAACTAAAGTTAACCCCATAAATTACATTATGATTTAAATTATGCATTACCTTTAATGAAATAAAGTAATAATAATAAATAGACCAATTCTAATTTTAATTAAATTTGAAATTTTAAACAATATCTTTAATGATTTATTAACTAATTTATTTTATTTTCATTATCTATTGATTATGTGTAGTCATAAATACATATATTTACAATGCATCATTTATATTTATAAATTTTAATAATTAATAGGTAAAATGAATTTTATTTTATAATAACACTAATTTCTATACATAACATATATTTTTAATAAATAAATTTTCTACCTTAATAGCATTGGACTCCATATTCTTCTCTTTGTAAAGAAAATGCCCTTTTTTTTTTTTCCTTCTAAATTTAATGTTTGGTTAATACTTTCTTATGTTATAAAGATAGATTTTCTATGCACATTAATATTCCACTTTTAATTTAGTTTTTTTTTTTAAATTTCTTTTCTTTTAATTATTTATTTTCCTCCTACAATCTCTCCTTATTTTTCTCCTATATTTACTCCTTATTATTTTCCTATAATTTCTCATATATTTTTACTAAAAGTTTAAATGATTTTTACCAAAAGATTTATCATATATTAAAATCATTAACTTTAAAATCTAATAATCTCCCCTATTAATTTGACAAATAACCTATTAAACAAATCTAGCAAATAAAATAATACAAAGCTAAACATGAAAATCTTTAAATATTAAAATAATTAGAAACCTTAAAATAACATCTAATTTATTATTTCAGTATTATTAATGTTTTAATTATTTCTAAATTTACTTATGCCTGTGCATTAATTTTTAGTCCTAAAATTCAAAAAACCCAACGGAGCCATGTTCCGTAATTTTTATACTAAAACATTTCTAGTATATTATTACTAAGGCTATTATGGTTTTATTTCAATAATCTTAATTCTAACCTTCCAGAAATAAATAAACACACAGGAAAAATAAACATAATACAATATAATAATATATTCTTCATATTGCCTGCACACAGGAAGCAACCACAAATACAAAACAAAACAATCACATAAATCAAATAAGGAGGAGCATCTTGCAGGATAGCTCCTACCTGGATTCCGGAGAAGACAACCATTGAAGAAGGAGGAATCAATCAACTTGGCCTTCTTCCAGCACTTCACCAAAGCCTTCCGATTGTAGACACCACCTTTTCCAAATATAAAATAATCAATAATGATATCCTAAAATTAAGATCAATTCTCCTATGAATAATCCAGCCAAAAACCCTCCCTAAATACAATATCCTCTCAAAGCAATAATCCAATTTCCTGAGTCTCCTTTTCAGCCAACCTCCCTATCCTTCAAATATCTCTCTTGTAAATAGGTTGAAGGATTGGTTGCACAGAAAATCAACCGTTGTAACCATCCCAACCAAAAGATAGTTTATAGTTTAGGATTTAATTTATTCATTAAAGCCATTCACGGGAAGGGAATAGCTAATTTAATATTATTAATAATAAAATCTAATATGAGAGCCTCGTAAATATTAATAAACTAATGTTATTTTTCTTTATTTAAGGAAAAGGAAATAATTTATTACTATTATTACTTATCACCATATTTACTAAAGCTATGGTAAAAGTTTTACCATATAATAATTAATCCTTTAAGTAAATAATTTATTTATTATTATAATTTAAAATACAATTACTTTCACACACTAATATTTATTAAATATATACATGTAACTATAGGCATATGTGTGCACCCATATGCTTATGTGTATATATATTATTATAATATTATTAAAAATAATACTATTATTAGTATCATATTATTAAAACAATGTTATTATTAATATCATAAAAATCTTATTATTATGGCATTATAAAATATTATTATCCAATCAAATAAGAAATCATATTCCATACAAAGTAAAATCAAGATATATATATTTATATATATATGTGTGTGTGTGTGTGTGTGATCACTAACACAAGATGGTCTAACAAGATTAGTGAAATCAAGCACAACATTCAATACTCGCATGAAATAAATTATCTACGAGCAAAAATCGAGCATATTATTAAGAACAATTAAAGCTACCATATCCAAACCTTAGCCTCCTAAAATGAAAGGGACAAGAACAAGCAACAAGATCACCATAATCTAACAAACTGTTATACACAATGATATATCAACAACATAAGGGACTGACGCAAGAACTCCCTGCCTAAAGGTCAAAAGGGTTAGAGGTTGAGTTCCTTCTCATGGAACCTTGGTGATATCTCTGTAACAACAACAATGATCGAGGATTTTGAGGGCTCGCTCAGACCTGTGGGACCAGGTGGAGATGATGCCCGGTACCTGCAAGCCTGCATCACCGAGAAGAGATACATGCACATAGATATATACAATAAGGCATTTGCAAACAGATCACCATGATCGATACATCGTGTTGACCTCAACTACGTGAGTAACTACGACTTCGTCCTGAGTCATGAAACACATCAATTGCATATACATAAAACATGAGGAATCACATATATATAATTGTTAGCTTCTAAATCCTTGGGTTAGCTCTTTAAATCTTCATAAGCATATACAAGATAAATGATTTCCAATTTCATAAACAATAAACAATAATTATAACTGAGTATGTCTAAATATCTGATAAGCACATCATCATCATAAACATAAATGTGAATACATAGCTCTAACCATCATAATGTAATGTCCAAATCAAAGAGTCCAAGTATAATTATCAGAGAGGTTATTACAAGTTATGGGAATCTAAGAGGAAGCTCTACCAATTCATGGATCACCAGTCAGAATTAGTTGAACTAGACTTTCTTTGTGGTATAATTGATTTAGTATAGAATATTTTCCAGCAAGATTTTTTTTTTAAAGCAAGGTTTTTGTAGCATTATCTACCACTTGAGATAAAGTTTCCATAGCTAAATTTCCTTGCCACAATTAATATTTCTCTAAAGACTTTCAAGTTAGTAAGTCCTCAGCTAAAGGGCTTATAAACTAAATAAAGTTTCAAACATATGAACAAATAAAACTCATACAAGCAAAAGATGGAGCCAAATTGAATAGCATTGGCTATTTGTTAGTGGAAGGTCCCTGCTAGAATAGTCACATTTGTCACTTCATTAAGATGAAAATTGTGTACTAAGTTTCCTAACTGTATAAGTCATCATCATCTTTATTATCTAATGTAGCAAATAAATTCAAAGCACTAGCAGAAGTACCAAGAAATCAAAATTCAGAACCAAAGCCTTGAGATTCCTATAGTGTTTGTGCAAAGGCTTGATACTTCTGAATATTAGCATCACTAACACTTCTTCGAGCATATTTCATTGACTCCTCAAAATGAGCAGCCTTTATGTCAACTACCTCATCACTATCATCCTCATCCATTTCCTCGAGGTTCTCACTTATTTTTCTTTCACGTTCAATATTATCCTGTAAAAGTGCAGAGGAAAGAGAACATGACAAATTGAAATAATAAGATAAAAGTTGAGGAAAATTGAATCAAACAATGTAAAATTCTAACAAACTAGTTTAAAAAAAACCATTAATAAATTCATAACCAAATCTAGTTTGCAAAAGCCACCATAATTGAAACTCACCTTCTCAATATTTTCTCGAATAGCATACTTGCAAGCTTGCTGACAAATCTCTATAATATCTCATCAATAAATATAATGGATGGGGCATTCTTCTTAGCCTCCTTAAAATCCTTCTAGAGATTTCTTTAACTTTCTCTAGCCAACTTTGACATGATCTCAGATCCATTGATATAGAAAAACAAGGCACTGGTTTCATTTGCCACTGCCCTAGCAATTAAAGTTTTCCCAAAACTAGGAGGCCCATAGAGTAGAATACCCTTTGGGGCTTCACACCAATATATTTGAAGAGTTGTGGGAATATAAGAGGAAGCTCTACTAATTCATGGATCACCAGTCAAAGCATATCTTTCAAATAGTTCAAACAAAATGAAAAAACCCACAGTTTCATGTAAAGAAGAGCAGATGGATTGCTAGAGCCCAAAGCAATCTGGAAAATAGAATGAGCAAGGACCCATTGGCAACAAGCAGTAGAATGAGTGTGGACACCTAAAGATAAATATCTAGACTAATCACCAATTAGGATGTCATTGGTGATTAGTCTGGATATTTATCTTCAATTTTTTTTTAAACACTCTATGTTGCGTCAAAATTTTGACCCACATTCATCGCAAGTCTGGCCTAGTTTGGTCTAAAATCTGACCATGCTGTGTTGAAATGTGGCATTGTGGGTTTGGCATCCTAGTTGGAGCTACTAAATATTTTGACCAAATATGGTCAAAATATGACCGTCATGAGTTTGGCATCCTGGTCGGAGTGACCAAAGTTTTTGACCAATATTAATCTATATTGTTCGAAAGATCGACCAATATACCAACACTTGCTAATGTTATTTTCGGCCTAGATTTCCCTCATTTCCAACCAATATTGGCATCAATTATTCTATGGTTGTAGCAATGGGTTGATATTTCGATGCAAATAATAGTGATGAACTAGTTGGTCGACTATTAGATCGCGTTGGGTAGAAACTTTGACCAAAAGTGCATCAAAAAATGGTGCAAAATGTACTAGTGGATGTTCCTTACACAAAACTAGAGAATGAATATCACTTGACATCAACACATAAATACACTCAATGTTCCATAAAATTCCTTCCAACTCTAAAGATTAACTTGAAAATTAACTCGTAAGGATACGTATAGACTCAATCTCCACTCTAACTTCCTAATACCAAGTGTCACTAGGTAAAACCTCAAGAATACAACTACACAAATTTATGCTAGGAGATAAAATAAAGATATCAAACCTTCTCCTAGTCAAGGCATCCACAACAACATTCTCTTTTCTCTAGATGTAATGAACATAAAAATTATACTCACAAAGGAACTCCATCTAATGAAATTGATGTGGATTCAAGTTTGCCTAAGAAAAGATATACTACAAGTTGTGATGATCTTTATGCAACTCAAAATTATGACCCAAAAAAAAATGTCTTTAGTGCACTAGTGCAAGCATAATTGTTGCTAAATCCAAATTATTAGTAGGGTAGTTTAGCTCATTATCCTTGAGCTTTTAAGACTCATATACTATCACTCATCCCTCCTACATAATAACTATCCCCACATGCTCAAACTATGATTAATTCACACCATGAACTCACTTGTAGGATTTTACACTACCGAGATAGGTGTGTATAGTCCTAAATTGTAAGAACCTAACTTGTGCTCAATTTGATGATCATTTTGTGTCTACTTTAGTGTATTTTCTATGATAGGACCTTATATGGCATTAAAGAGGTACCTAAATTCAAATATGGTTCCTCCACCTCCATCAATATTTATTAAACTCAAGGTTGGCCCTTATTTCTAGGCATGATTTTTAATTTCCATCTAACGTTATAATTTATTTCCACATCTAATACATATCCACTTATTTATGACCTTTTTGACCTTATATGGCCTTTAAATGAGTTGTCGTAAAAAATATTTGACCTACTTCATCTCCTTGGCACCCAAATCAAATCTGGGACTCTTCTTCTACATATAGATCACCATTGGCAATGTGTTCCTAGGGAATTGTGCCCAAATTTGGCCTAGATCACTATACTAGGATTTTGGAGGGAAATTAGGATCGATGGTAAGCCTTCTCAGGTTTAACTCCTTAAAATGATATAAAATATATATAAACCCCTATCTCTGGTCATTTGAGATATCCATTATACATTCAAAAGATCAATTATGTATAGTGAGCATCCATTATCCCTTTTTTTTAGCAATAAATAATTCAAGATATCAAGTGCAAGGAATAAAATCAAGCCATCAAGAGCCATCAAGTTCAAGCATTCAAGTCTTTATTTGTTTCAAGAAAGCAAGGTGTCTTCTTCTATAGATCTAGATTCTCTCCCCCATTGTAGGCTAAGAAAAGGGTTTTTCTATCAAAAAAGGAGATCCATATCCATCTTCAAGTCTTCTCTTCTCTTTAATCCTACATTATGATGAATTACTACATCTACTTCATAAGGTTTTAAGTTGCATAATTTCCTTTTGGTTTTTGGTTATTAGTCAAAGCTATTGCATCAACATACTTCATCATATTTAAAGAAGTAATTGCATCTATGAGGTATTTAATATGCCTCATTATTTAGATCTATCCTCTACTACATGAAAATACAATTTTCCTTTCATTTCATTTCAAGGTTGATTCATAAATAGGGGATTCATTAAGGTAAACCCCTTCCATTTTCTTGTGCGTGGGAATAGGTTATGGAGCCACATTTTGGATCTGAGAAATACAAGAATAGGTGCATATTTGATGAAAATTTCATCCAAAATTATTGGAAATAGACTGAGCTTTACCTTATCCCTAGGTACAAATGTACTTTTGTCTTTTCCATTCCATTTTTTACTGAAATTTCTGGAGTAGGTTAGTTTTGTCTTCTGATTTCCCCTTTTTAGTTTCAGCTCAATATTTGTACATATCAGTATTTTTTATCATCTTTTTGGTATCTTCTCTATTATATCAATTACATCTTTTAGTCATTCTTCTGCTTTAATCATTTACACATCCAAGGAATAATAGATGTTATTTCTATTAAGAGATTGAGTCAACCCTTTAGCCTAGTGGGATATCCTTTCTTCTTAATTTGCAAATTATAAAATGGGGAGTAATTTACATCTTGGCATTTCTTCACATTTCCCATTATACAAGGTGAACTAGTCAAAAAAATCTTTACATCCTAAAATTTTGTCTCACATTGGATGGACAATTTTTTATTTTTTTTCATTTCCTCTAAAGAGAAGTGATATAATGAGCTATAGAAATGATGCAGAGAATCTACATAAACAAAACCCATAACTAGGACTTAATGTCTCAACTTGTTTTAAAAGGTTTATCTCCCTCTTTAATTAATCAACACCTTTCCTTTCTAAATGTTTCCCAAACCTATTCAAAATATGCAATCTACTTAAGACCTATCCCCTGATCCACCAAACACCTTTGATTCAATATGGACATCCCTTATCCTATCATCCTACTAGGACTACCCACATATACGCCTTTGTGAACATATGGAAAATCCTTGACTCCCTACCATGTTACTTCATTCCCTTTCCCTTTAATCAAACCCTTGACTCCATGAACATTCCCAATACCCTTTAAAACATTTGAAAACACCCCAAACCCTTTTTAAGACTTGCACAATCAAAAAAAATTTGGCTGTCCCAAAATTCCCATAAACATGCAACATGCATTCCTCCTCTCAAAATTTGAGTAAATATATCCCTTCCCAAGGGATCCTCCACATTCCTTCACCTAATATCCTTGTTTCATACCCTTTCAAAATCTTCCCCTCAGCCTCAACAGAATATTTACAAGTTTTGATTCAAATTACACAAAACAATAATTAACTGTCAAACTATGATAGTGATATCCTACCTCTGAGACAGTCACCTTGAACCTCTTACCTTGATTATCCTACCTTTCATTCACTTGGAAGTGTCAAATATATATCTTCCATATATCCTTATACCCATAAAACCTTCCCCAACACCTATGTGCAAACAAGATATGCCCATTCTCAATTTTATTATCAAAATCTTAGTCTGAGACAGAGTAATCATACTTCCTTCTATTGGATCCATGTGAAAAGGAATGTGCGGTTCTCTACAATTTTATTGTTCATAAAATAAGCATTAAATACATTTATCCCTCTCAATTTTATGGTTTATTGAGTATAAAATGCAAGAATTTTACATTTTTATAAGGCCACTGGATACCCTAATGGGGATTTTTGCCAGTTTTACAAAAACAAAAATATATTCCTTCAAACTAAATGAAATGGATTATTCTACCACCAAAATGGAGATAATTCAATTATATACCAACTCAATTTTTTTTAAAGCACTCCAATAATCTATCACCATGAAATTTTTTTGTGATCAGATAGTTACATAGGAAAATCGTGAGAAATTTGTAGAGAACTTAATAAATTATTATTGAAAAACTTAAAAGTCTCAACCAAAACCCTTTGGATCATTTAAAACATATTTATAGCCAAAAAAACCTATTTCATTTAATAGAACTTCCCCAAACTACCAAAGCTTATCTATGCTAGGAACATGAAAAGTTGCTTCACAATTTTTGTGTGATTTTTGCAACTATTTTATATCTTGATCCTATTGTCAAAATAATAACCCCAAATGGTTTTATTATGCTCTTTTACATCAAATATGGCCTGAAGTTCTTAAATAAACCCTTGGTCTTTCAAGTTTGACCATTTTACCCAATTTGACAACTTTGTGCAACATGACAACTTTTTAGGACCTATGAACCTAATGATTCTATCATTAAATAATTGGCTCTCAATGGCCTTATTACATCATATTTGGTCCATAAAGACCTTATTTAGATGAATGGTCCTTCAAAAAAAAAAATCATATTTGACCTCCTAGAGGCCCTTGGAGCAATGAGGTCCTCCTCCACCATACTTCCCCCCTTGAAAAGATCTCATGCCCCATGAGAAACTTGCTCCAAATATATTTGGAATCACCTAGATACCTACAAGAAATTTAGAAAAACTAGGATATAATGCTACATGAAAACAAGATAGAATAGTAACTACCATAACACCTGGTGGATACCAAAATATTGCATATGGTGCTTGCATTTGTACCCTCTCCTCCATTTTATGCATCTTTTCTTCTTGCACCTATGTTTTAACATGTTCTTTACCTTCTAACAGAGGAAACATTACACATCCAACCATTGTTCCTATAATGACATCCTTTTCTACACCATTCTCTTGCTTTGTTTTGGCTTCAACTTCTTCCTTCATGAGTGGTTCCTTCTTGCCAAAAATAAAAATCCTTTCTCCATCCTTCTTTATATTATTATGCTTCAAACAAGTCAATTTTAACTTCTTCCCTTTCTTATTCAAACCACTATGGCCTTCCCAAGAGTAAATAGAAATATTCCATAGGAATCACATCACACAGAACTCTATCCCAATATTTTACAATCTAAAAATCAACATATTCCTACTCCCTCACAAAAATTGACTAGTTGTTCATAACCCAACATCCCATATAAGGTTTAGGATGTGGTATCCTAACCAAATTCAACTTGTCTTCCATTTTGTAGGACACCATGTTGTCTTGTGACTCTAAGTCAATGACAACTTGGTACAATTTACCTTTGAATTTATGAAAGGTCTTGAAAAAGTTCTTCCTTTGACTCATGTATTCCCTAAGTGGATGAAAAACTTGTGACACAAGGGAGGATAGGAAGAGGGGCCAAAGGCACACCCTAATCACAAACCTCCTTGTAGAAACAACACACGAAAGCAACAACACAGAGAGAGAAAGAGAGAATGTAAAAAAGATCATATATTATTCATCAAATATCCTCATACATGTTGGGCTATAAGGATTTCCTAGTTACAACCAATTGCATTCAGATTCAATTATAACAGTCCTTCAACATGTGAGGATTCATCCTTCAGAAACTATCTTTCTATTTTTTAAGACTCAACTTCCCACTCTTGATCTGCTACCTAAAACTACAAACAATAACTATATTTATACAAGAGGCTACCAAAACAAGTTGGCCTTTAGATCCATCATTGGAGAAAGGAATGACTAGATCAAGGTCCACATGCTTCCCAATGATCGATACCAACATTAAATCTATGACCAAAATTCAATGCATAATTCAGCCTCAATAGGAAATCAGAATTAACCACTCGGTGAGCAAGGTTACCGAGTGATAGGAAATAACTTGGAAAACCAACCGAAGAACTTTTTCAAAGAAGGAATCGAGAAACTATTGAGCCAACTTGTTCAATGAAGGAACCGAGCAACTACTGAGCACACTGAACAACTCAAACTTTTTTTTGGTGACACAGGATTGCTAAGAACCCGAGATGCTCCTACATTAGACACCTGGGGTTGTTTAAAATGTTTATCAAAATCATTTAGCAAGTAAAAACTAAGCTTAATCCAACTCAAATTTTGAAATCCATGAACTATCTTCAATCGGTCTATTCTTCCACTTTACCAGATACTCCATGTATTCTTTTCCTCTTGTGCTTCTACAAACTCTTTGTTCCAAAATCTGCTCAACTCCTTATGTCTATTTCTTAGGATAATCATTCGCTACTGTCATATCTTCATCAAGTTCATGATACTCATACAAATATGTAATGTTGAATATAGGTGATATATCCATGTCATTAGGTAACTCAATCTCATAAGAATTTCCACTATTAAAAGTCTTATGTCTTCTTGATCTATCTTCTATGTCTTTTTATTTCTGATTACTCTTTTCCAACTTATGTTTCACTTCCCCATGTAATGTCTTCATGAACTTATAAAGTTATTTTCCTTCAACACTTCTATTTTCTTCACCAACAATGTCCTTCAAATCTAATATACCTCTCAATTGTACACCATCAACAATCTCAAAAGGTTTTTTTCTAGTACTCCTATTCACTAAATTATTGTATACAAACTCTTCTTATGCCAACATAGAATCTCTATTACTTGATTTATCTCCAACTAAATATCTCAAAAGATTACCCAAACTTATGTTTATGACCTTTGTCTATCCATTCGTCTATGGGTGAAACTTAGAACTATACCTTAACTCGGTACCCAACTTTTTCCCAAAGCATCTTCCAAAAGTATGCAACAAACTTACTGTCTCGGTCAGAGATGATACTCCTCAATAATCCATGTAATCTAATAATTTTCTTAAAGAAAAGATCTGCTATATGCACTGCATCTGATGTCTTTCTATAGGGTATAAAGTATACCATCCTAGAAAATCTATCCACAACAACAAATATAGAATCATTACCTCTTATTGTCTTCGGTAAGCCAAGAAAAAAATACATACTAATATTAATCCAAGGTTTCTCAAGAACACAAATCAATATGTACAATTCAATATTCCAACTTACTCCCTTTGCAACTTGACAAATTCCAAAACTTCTCATAAATTTCTAAACATCCTTATACAACTGTGGCCAAAAGTATTTCTCCTTAAGAAAATTCAATGTTTTTTCAATGCCAAAATGTCCAGCCAAACCACTACTATGTTTCTCCTTTATCAAATTAGTTCTCATTGATCCTCTTAGTGTACATAACTTAATACATTTAAACAACATACCTTATTGAATGAAATAGTCTTCCCATTTAGTACTTAGTTGATCTTGAATAGGTGCTCTACACTTCCTCCACAACTCAAAACAATTAGGGGTAGTTTCATAAAAATATTTCATGTCATAAAAACTAAGAACTTCAATTTTCATTTCAGTCATCAAAGATCTTCTACTCAATACATCAACAACTTGGTTAGTGACTCCATTCTTATGTTTTATCTCAAATGTATAACTCTGCAAATATTCAACCCATTTCACATGTCTCTAATTCAACTTATTCTGACTACCCAAATTATATTATAAAGCCATATGATCAGTATACAACACAAATTCACTCAATATCAAATAGTATCTCCATTTATTTAGGGCTTGTACAATAGCATAGAACTCTTGATCATACACATAATACTTCATTTTTGCATCATTCAACTTCTTACTAAAGAAAGAAACAGGTTTACCTTTTTGACTCAAAATGTCTCCTATTGCATTACCACTTGCATCACATTCAAATTGTTCAATATCTTATTAAAATTAGGTAAAGCTAACATAGGCAATTCAACAACCTTCTGCTTCAGAGTCTCAAAACTTTTATCAGCTCTATGTGTCCACTTAAATTCTCTTTTATCTCTTCTCATAGTCTCAAGCATAGCATTACAAATTGAACTAAAATTTCTAATGAACTTTTGGTGAAAACTTCCTAAACCATGAAATGATCTTACCTCACTAGCATTTTCAGGTGTAGGCCAATTCAAAATAGCTTCAACCTTTTTAGTGTCCATTTTCAAACCATCAGCTAAAATCACAAATCCTAAATACACAATCTCTTATTTCATGAAGGAACACTTTTTTAAATTAATCAGTAACTTTTCTTCTTTCAATCTCTATAATACATGTTTAATATGAAACAAATGTTCTTCTCTGGTCTTACTGAATATTAGAACATCATCTAGGTATACAATAAAAAATTTACCCAATAATTTCTTCACAACTTCATTCATCAATCTCATAAAAGTACTTGATGCATTAGTTAAACCAAAGGGCATAACCAACCACTCATACAAACCTTCTCTTTTCTTAAAAGAAATCTTCCATTCATAACCTTCTCTGATTCTTATCTGATTATATCCACCTTTCAAATTAATTTTAGTAAAATACTTTTCTCCATTCAAACTATCCATTATGTCATCCATTCTCGGTATAGGAAACCTATATTTCACTATTATCTTGTTGATTTATTTGCAATCAGTACACATTCACCATTCTCCATTCTTCTTAGGTTCCAATACAGTTGGTATTGCACATGGACTTAGAATTTCTCAGATTAAACCTTTCTACAACCATTCTAGGATTTGTCAGTTCCATTCCTAATTCTCGATAGGTGTTAACTGATGCGGTGCCTTATTCGATAAAGTAACTCCAGCAATTATATCCATAAAATGATCAATTCCTCTCTTTAGTGGAAAACCATTAGGTACATTATTAGAAATGATCTCTCTATACGTGGTGAGTATCTTATCAATCTCTTTAGGTATGCTATCCACTACTTTCCCACTCAGTTTGTTAGGAATCACAACAAAACGTACATCATTCTTCTTTAAATCCTTAACAAACTTTCTTCCTTCCATTAACAAACTTTCACAAATGTACAAATACTACTAACAGGTTCTTCAATCAAAGGCAACAAGATTTTCTTTCTCCCATCAACTGAAATAGTATATTTATGCAATCTTCCATCATATATAGCATGTCTATCATATTTCCAAGGTCTACCCAATACAATATAACAACAATCCATAGGCATGATATCACACAACACCTTATCATAGTACTTTCCAATTTTCAAATTCACATAACATTTTTCACTTACCAATAATGTATGCTCATCCTTGATCCATGAGATTTGATAGGGCTTCGGGTGTTTCAACCTTTCCAACTACAAATTTGTAACCATTTCCTTAGATGCCAAATTCTCCGAGCTTCCACTTTTAATGATTAGCTTCCACACTTCATCAACAACTCTGCATCTAGTCTTGAACAAACTTTTCCCTACTAGATCTTCCTTATTACTTTCACTCCAAAGTTCTCTTCTAAACATCAAGTTCTTTTCCTTCTCAGGTTCATTTGGTGAATCTTCTTGAATGAATGAATTTCTACTGCTACCGACCTTCTTACTTGAATGTGTACACTAAAATGACCTATGTCCTTCCTCTACACAATTGTAACAATTTCCTTAGAATCCACCTCTATTATAACCACCTCAGTAATTACTGTCTCTTCCTCTAGAAGAAATTTCACCGTTCCCCTTGGTCTTACCTTTGTCCTAATTTGTTTTGTCTTGATCAGATCTATTGTTTTTTCCATATGATCTACCTCTTCCCCTAGGGATTCCTCCACCTCTTCCTCTTTGTGTTTTCTCATGTATTTTTTTCAATTTCTCCTTAGATTTTAGGGAAAACTAATAGGCTTCTTAAATGATTTCCAACTTAACAAAATTGATTTCTTCTTGAATAGAAACTCTTAATGCATTTAGGTACTTAGAAATTCTTTCCACTTCATCCTCAACATGTCTAGATATGATATCTAATCTATATAATTCCTCAATATAATATTTTACTGAGCTATCTTTTTGTCTCAAACTTTTCATTCACCTAACTAGGGTAATCTAATAATCACATGGTAAAAACTTACCTTTCAATTTATTCACCATATTGTTCCATTCCTTGATTTTCTCTTTGCCTTTCCTCTTTCTATCCAATTACAAGTGCTCCCACCATAAGGATGCATGACTTTTCAACTTTGTGCTTTCAATTTTCACCTTCTTCTCCTTAGGAACATTTTTATACTGAAAATAATTTTCCATCTCATTGATCCAATCCATCAATTCAATTGAATCTTCTAAGCTAGCATCAATTTGTCTAAGCATGTATTCCAATCCTAGATCTATATTTGCCTTCCAAGAACCATCTTGAAACCCACTACAATTGTAGGTCAGATCATAATCTCTTACCCCACAACAAATATCAACTAGGGTTTGCAAGAAGGAACCCTTGACCTAAACTTGCTAATTTAGATCTAGATCTCAACCTTCACTCTGATACCACCTTACGCATGGGAGGATAGGAAGAGGGGCCAAAGGTACACCCTAATCACCTACCTCTTTTTAGAAACAACACACAAAAGAAACAATAGAGAGAGAGAGAGAGAGAGAATAGATCATATATTATCCATCAAATATCCTCATACATTTTAGGCTATAAGGGCTTCCTGGTTATGGCCAATTACATTTAGATTCAATTACAACAATCCTCTAACATATGAGAATTCATCCTTCAGAAACTATCTTTCTATCTTCTAAGACTTGACTTCCCACTCTTGATCTACTACCTAAAACTATGAACAACAACTATATTTATACAAGAAGATACCAAAACAAGTCAGCCTATAGATCCATCATTGGAGAAAGGAATGACTAGATCTAGGTCCACACACTTCCCAATGATTTATACCAACATAAACTCTATGACTAAAATTTAATGCACAAGTCAGCCTCAATAGGAAATCAAAATAAACCACTCGGTGAGAAAGGTTATTGAGCAAAAATAAATAACTCAAAAAACCAACTGAACAACTTGATCAAAGAAGGAACCTAGCAACTACCAAGACAACTCGGTTAGTGAAGGAATCAAGAAACTACAAAGCACACTGAACAACTCAAACTTATTTTTGGTGACATAGGATTGCTAAGAACCCGAGATGCTTCTACATCAACTTGTCCCCTCATCATAAAAATTTATCCATCTTGTCTTGGCTTTGCTAATCTAATTTCTTCATCATCTTATTCCTTTTGAACAAATTAATTTATCTTATGCCCTCCTTGAGAGTTGGATGTTTATTTCTTAGGATATCTAGTTGTTGAATGCCCAACTTGGTCACAATTTTAACACCTCCCAGTGAACACACCTAAACCTCTACCTCCAAAAAATCTTTCTCTTTTTCCTCTACCTTTGAATTTAGAACCTTTCCCTTGTTCTTCTTTTCTTTCTCTATTTTTCTTTGGAGTTATGGCCTCTTTCTCCCTTGAACTAGTACCCATGCCCCTTGTAGACTTTTCTTGTATCCTTTTTATATTTTCCTCTATCTTGATATCTAATTGATATTATTATTTCAAATTCCTTATGTTACCAACATGTTAATCTTCTACGTTGAATGTTAAGCCAACTAGATACCTAGCAACCTTAGAAACTTCATCTTCCTCCCTACCTGATCTTATACTCAACTCATAAAAGTCATCACTGTATGTCTTAACATCCAGTTCCCTTTTTTGAACCCATGCAATCTTTTATACATCTAAACTTCATAATATTTAGGAATAAAATTACCTTTAAGTTTGTCCAACATCTTATTCCAAGAAGTAATCTTTGTCTTTGCTTTCTTCCTTCTATCTACCTCTTCATGGTCCCACTATAGGAGTGCATGTCCCTAGAAGTTAGTCTTTTCCAATATGGCCTTTTTATCATCTAGCACCTATTTACTTTCAAATTAGGCATCCATGGATACAATCCAATCCAACAACTCTTCTTATTTTAAACTGCCATCATACATTGGTATGTCACCACTTACCTTGTGCTGGGCACTCCTCACTTCCTTTAGAAGCCTTATTGACCTCTTTTTTTTAGGATCTAGGGTATGTGCAAGATCATGGTATGCCAAAAAGTGGTGATGTGAAAAAGAAGTCCTGATTGATAGACTGTTTGAAAAACAACTATAACTTTCAAACAATATAAAATTTTTGAAATATGAAATATATATCGCATTCTATGCTTCTCCTAATACAATAATAATAAACAATTCTTTCAATTTGATGAAGTTTGGACAAAGTTATGATGGTCAGACATGAGAGTTTTTCTTTTCAAGAAAATTTATAGTAGAAAAATCATAATTAATTATTTACTTGGAAAAGAATAGCATAAAATATGTATCACATCCAGACATGAGTCTACTAATTTTATCTAGAATATTATAAAAAAATATCATGATTTGATTTTGTTTAATGTGCTTAGACATACACCTACTTGTTATCTTTCTAGTCTTGATTGATAGAGTTATTGAAAAATAGCTATAACTTTCAAACTGTATAACATTTTTGAAATCTAAAATATGTGTCACATTCTATGCTTTTCCTACTACAAGAAAAATAAAATTAAAATTCAATTTGATAAAATTTAGACTAAGTTAATGTGGTCAGACACGAGAGGTTTTGTATTCTAGAAAAGTTGTAGAAGAAAAATCATAATTAATTATTTACTTGGAAATTTTTTTTTAAAAAATATATGTGTCACATCCAAACATGAGTCTACTACATATATCTATAATCTTGTAAAACAAATTATCATTTGATTGTGTTTAAGGTGGTCAGACAAACACCCACTTCTTATTTTTTTCCTGAAATTTTTGTTCTACTACATTAAAATTTGAAATTTTCAACATATAAAATAATTTGTTTTCAAAAAAGGCCTAGTATCTTAGAAACAAAATTCAATTTTCTACAGATTCTCTTCTTACATATTTTTTATATAATATTTATAACTTGTTCAAATTTTTATTTCAACTTGCCTAAACTTGATTTTCTAAATTTCCATTGCCACTTAAGGGCCTAGGCTGGCATACCATGATCATGCACATACCCTCTAATTTTTCTTCTTCATCTCATTTAGGCTTATGGAACTCTTCCTCTGATTTTGGTTCCTCACTACTCACATCTTCAACTCCAAAATTCCTTCTTTGATTTCACTCCAAGGCTTCAACCCTTTCCAAGAGGGTATTTTAGGACTCTTTTAGCCTTGCATTTTTCTTCTTCAACTCTTGGATCTCCCTAGAAGTACCTACACCTTTAGGAGGCATATTGAATCTTCCTCACTCCAACCTTCAACTTCTACCCTTCATAATAGAAGTACTCTCTTTCTCTAATAGAACTAAGATGCAGAGAATCCACACAAACACAACCCACAACTAGGACTTGATGTCTCTACTTTTTTTAACATGGTTTCTCTCCCTCTTTAGTTCATCAAAAACCTTTCCTTTATAAAGGTTTCCCAAACCTATTCAAAATCCTCAATATACTTTATACTCATTCACTGATCCAAAAAACATCTTTGATTCACTTTGGACATCCATTATCCCATCATCCTACTTAGATTATACATACATATCCCTTTGTGAACAAATGGAAACTCCTTGATTCCCTAACATGTTACTTCATTCTCCTACCCTTTGATCAAAACCTTGATTTCATGACCATTCCCAATGCCCTTATAGACATCTTAAAACACCCTAAACCCTTTGTGACACTTGTACAATCACAATATTGGTGACTATCCCAAAATTACATTAGAAATACAACATACATTCTCCCTCTCAACCTTTGAGTAAATCTATTGTTTCCTAATGGATCCAACTGATAGATACTCACCTAGCTTGCTTGCACTTTCTTGATTAGGACTCCTCAAGTTCCTAATCCTTCCAATATCCTAACTCTAACTCTTAGGATCCTCCAAGTCCCCTATAATCTAGTTTATTACTTCCTTCATGTCTCCCCTCAAGGTGAAAAAACTCTAGTGCTTCACTAAGGTATCTATCTTCGTTGAGCAACAATCTTCCTATCTCCATTAGCTTCCTTCTAATGGCTCCTTATTGTCATTTGTCATGTATTTTTGTTTGAAGGGGCTCAATTTATTTTTAACACCATTTATAATTCCTGATTGATCCCTTTGGTTTGGGGTATCATGGTCTTGTGTATCGATCTCAAGCTTTTTCTTCAAATGGCCTATTAGGCCTATTAGCCCTCAATTAGGTCTCTCTGACTAGTTTTTGGATATTCTTTGAAAATGTCTCTAGACAACCCAATAAAAATCTATGTTTCAAGCACCCTTTTAGAGTCCTTTGATATTCACTAGGTCTCCCTTCTCCAAACTAGCTGTGCATGTCATTCCTATATTCTAGGGCTTTTAGGGATAATGGGACTCCATTAACTAGTCATTGCTTCTAGGATTCAAAATGCCATCATTTGGATTGATCAATCTCCAATACTTTTCAATGGTCTCTTTATTTGTCCAAAGACTCCTTCCAACTACTTAGGTCTAACTCTTTAATCAAACTCCTGCAATCAAACACATTATTTCAAAGACAAGCTCCTAGTCGGGCTTCACTCGACTCGCCTAGGGCTTTCTTGTAAAATTAGCTTCTAGAACTTCCAAGAATCCTCCAATAATATTTACATTTTATAGAGAGTCCCATAATATTTCCCAAATCCCCATGATGATTGCATGATAGGGTTTCATGTGGGAGCCATTTCAGCACAACATAGTCCTGGACAGGCCAGTGATTGGCAAAAATACAAAAGATTTATAACCTAATTAAAATATATACAATAAAATTCCAACCTTTTCAAAATTAAATTAAAAATAATCTATTTACTCAATCAACTACAAGATATTGGATTTAATCTATTTCACGTTCTATTGTATTAAGATTTACTTTGACTGTGCACACAAAACTAGAAATACAGTGTATGTGAAAACAACTCAAAAAATTGTAAATTCTTCCAACCTCCATATTTGGGCTTGGTAGGTCTTATATAACTTCTCCTTAGAATGATAAAGTGGTTGAGACATCGACCATTCCCTAATACCTCTTCTTTGTCTTTGTTGGGACAATATTTTCATGCAATTTTGCAAAATTGCAAAAGTTGTCATGACAACATTTTGACAGTTTTAGAAACTTTGCTTCAAGCCTCACCAAATGCTTGCCAAACCTCATGAGATGATGTATTAAAACCATAGAAGCCATTTTATTCTTAATTCAACCTTTTCCTAACCTATTTAGGTCATTTTTCCCAATTTCAATACCAAGACCAAGAAAAACTTAGAAGTAACATAATTAAGCTTTAACCCAAAACACTATAGATTAGATCAGGTTTAACCTAGACCTCCTAGACTAAGACAATATATTATTAATAGAATCCTAAATCTATTTCTAACCTATCCAAGGTTATTACAAGCCCAAAAAAAAAAAATTTAAGACTTTGAGCTTAAGTCTTAGGTGCTCCTTCACTATTCTCCCAAAAAAAAACTTAAGTGACCACTAAAATGACCAAGTTAGGATCAATTCCTAACTTCTAAAACTAGGCCTCCTAGACCCATGTTTCCTTTTCATCTTCTTTCCCTTTCCACTTAATCAAATTCTCCTAATAGGTCTTATGCTTGGTTTTTTTTCTTACTCTTGAACTCAATACCTTCTCGGCCTTAGGCTTTGATGTGGAGGATAACTAAACTACTTCTACTTCAATGATCACCTCTATGATATTTTGATCTGCATTGAAAATTGGACCATTGTAGATTATTAGGTCTTCTACATTGAATATAGGAGACAATCCTATATTTTCAGGGAGCTCCACTTTATAGGTATTATTGCCATACTTAGCTAGAATGACACAAGGTCCCAACCTTCTCATTTGTAACTTTTTGGGTATTCCCTTCTATAACCTTTTCTTGTTCAAATGAATGATCACAAGATCTCCTACTTGGAATTGAATATATTTCTTCTTCTCATCAAATTTATGCGTGATTTTTGCAATGTTCTCTATCAGCAACTTCTTGACTAAATCATGAACTTTTTTCATTGAAAAGGAGAAGTCTTCAGCATACCCACTCCTTTAAATTCCTTCACGCAACTCTCTAAGATCAAGGATACCCCTTGGATGCATTTCATAGAGTACTTAAAATGGGCTTCTGCCATTGGTCTAGTTGACTATGTCATTGTATGTATATTCAGCTTGTGCTACTTGATTTGGTCCAAAATCTGACCATCTTCTTTAGTGAGGCACCTTAGATGGGCCATCTTACTAAATATATCCAGTATGACATATCTAAGGTGCCTTAGATATGACATATCTTACTAAATATATCTACTATGACATATCATGGATGGTCTTACAAGGTACAAAATGGGTCATCTTACTAAATATATCCAGTATGACATAGATGTTATCATACCCCTATTTCATCCTTGGTAAGCCAACCAAAAAATATATACTAAGACACTCTCATGGTATGCTAGGAATGGGGAGAGGTTGATAAAGTCCACCATTAGAGGATGTACCCTTGGCCATTTGGAAAACAATACAACACTCTACATACCTCTTGATATCTTGGTTCATTCTAGGCCAATAATAATACCTTTGAACTAACTCTTGAGTCTTATTGAATCCAAAATGTCCACTAAGGGGTCCATTATGCTTTTCTTGAATTAATTTTTCCCTCTTTGACCCTCTAGGAACACAAAGTTGACCCCCTTTAAAAAAAATCCATTTTTTAAAGTGCAATTAGAGAACTCACCATGAAAATGATTTTTGTGTTCCTTACATACCTTGTAGGCCTCTGAAAAGTCTCCATCCTCTGAGCATAGGTCCTTGAAGTTGTTAGACCCTATGCTTTTTAATTAAACCTCTTGTATTGTCATGAGTCTTCTTCTTAGTGCATTAGAAACCTTTTTTTTTTTTTTCCCCTTCTCATGCTTGATGGTGAATGTATATGCTTTCATATAATCCACACATTGCATATGTTTGTGATTGAGTTTATCTAGTGAATTTAGAAAACTAAGGGCTTGGTTGTCTGTATAGATCACAAATTCCTTAGGAAGGTGATAGTGTCTCCACTTCATTAAGGCTTGGACTAGAGCATATAACTATAATTCATAGGAAGAGTAATTCCTCTTTACATCACCAATCTTGTCATTGTGGAAAGATACTGGTCTTCCCTCATGGCTTAAGATAACCCCTATAGTAATGTTACTAGTATCACACTCAATAGTGAAGAATTTCTCAAAACTTGGGAGAACTAAGATGGGTTGAGTGGCTATCCTTTCCTTCAACTTCTTAAATCCCTAATTTTCTTGGTCATTCCATTGGAACTTAGTTTTTATATCACCATTTATGGTGCCTATCATTGGTGCACATATAGCACTAAATTTCTTAATGAAATTTCTATAATATTGAGCTAGGCCATGAAAACTTCTCACTTTTGTAGTAATCTTAGGAGTAAGCTAGCTTATGATTGCCTCCACCTTGTTTGGGTCCATTTTTAGATTCCAATGTGACAATAAAAAAACAAGTTACACTAGTTCCCATTTCATAAACTCACACTTGTCAAAATTTATCATTATCTTTTCTTCATGCAAGTTCTTGAATACACCTTGCAAGTACTTAAGATTTTCTTCTTTGGTCTTGTTATAAATCAAGATATCATCCATGTATACTACCACAAAATTACCAATGAATTCCTTAAACACTTTTTTCATCAACCTCATAAAGGTGCTAGGGGAATTAGATAGCCCAAATGGCATGACAAGACATTCATACAATCCTTTAGTGGTCTTGAAGGTGATCTTCCACTCATCCCCTTGCTTGATTCTAATTTGCTGGTACCCTCTCTTAAGGTCAATCTTGGTAAAGTACTTGGCTTCCCTTAAACAATCCATTAGGTCTTCTATTCTTGGTATAGGGAATCTATACCTAATGGTAATCCTATTGATGGCCCTAGAGTTAATGCATGATCTCCAAGTACCACCTTTCTTAGGAGCTAAGATAATAGTAATATTACTTGGGCTAATACTTCTAATCAATCCCTAGTCTATGAGGTCTTGAATTTGTTTGGAAATCTCCTCATTCTATTGGGGAGTCATTTTATAGGAATCTTTATTGGGAAGTGTAGCTCCTAGGATAAAATCAATTTGATGGCTAATGGCTCTCCTAGGTGGTAGAGTAGATGGTTGTCCATCACTTACTCTATCTTGAAACTATTTTAACATCTCTTGAACCTCCATAGGAAAATTTGTCCTATCTTGTCTTCCTTGGGCTTCAAAACTAGTTCAAACTCTATCCCATCACCTTCTTCTAGAGTTTTCAAAAACTCTTTCTTATTTACCAAAATAACATTAGGCCATGTTGTCCTTGCTTCTCCTTCTTCTAACAAGGATTGTATTTTGAATGTAGCTCCATCCTTCTTGAATGAATAGGTTCTTAGCCCCATCATGCATGTCTTGCCTATCAAATTTCCAAGGTCATCCCAATAGCAGATGGCATGCATTCATTGGAAAGATATCACATAACACTATGTCCTTGTACCTCCCAATGGTTAAATCTACCCATGCCTGCTCATTAACTAGTACATGTTGCCCCTTGTTCAACCAGGTGAATCTATAAGGATTATCATGAGGAATCATTTATAATTTGAGCTTACTAACTACTTCCTCTGACACATATTTTTAGTTGACCCTGAGTTAACGATGACTTTGGAAAATTTCCCCAAGATTTTGCACTTTATCTTAAACAATGTTCTCCTTTGACTAGGCTCTACTCAGAAAGGCTCTCTAATAAGTGTTCTTAATCATTAAATTTTCTCCTTCTTCTGACTCTAAGGGTAGTTCTACATGTTTTTTACTAGATGTCTCTTCTTGGACATAAGCCCTTCTTTCACTTCCTTTTAAAGTAGATCCCTTCTCTAGACACCTATAGGATGGATGTCCTAACTGATTATAGTGATAGAATTTCATGGAGGCAAAGTATGATCCTCTTCCTTGACCACTAGTCCTTCCTCTCCCACTAGTACTTGAACCTCTACCTCTATTATAACCTTCTCTACTTGAACATCCTTCTTCTTTCTATGTAAACTTTTTCTCTCCTTGGGTCTTTAGTTCTGTACTCCTAGCTCCAAAACCTCCCCTATGGCCTCTACCATCTCTTCCTCTTCCTCTTCCTCTTCCTTTATTATTTCTTGATTCTTACTTATTCTTTAATTTTTCCTCCACTTTGATAGCTAATTGATGGCATCTTTGCACTCTGTTAGGAGTCAAGAGACTGATCTCATCTTGTATATTCCACCTTAATCCATTTAAATACCTAGCTACCTTCACACTATCATCTTCAACCACTCTCTCCCTCATGCACAATCTTTTGAACTCCTCTATATAAGATTTTACATATATCTATTTTTTTCTAAGGCTATGTGTCCTCTTGTGCAATTGGATATCATAATCATTAGGTACATATGCTTCTCTAACCTTATCCACCCTAGCTTTCCATGTGGCTATAGGATTTTTCCATTATTTTTCCCTCTCATCTTCAATGAACTTCCACCAAGTGAGGGAAGATCCCATAAGCCTTGACTTTTCCACTTTTACCTTTTTGGCCTCACTTATTCCATCACACTCAAAGTTATTTTCAAGCCCCTCAATCCAATCCATCACCACCTTTGGTTCCACTTTTCTACTACAAATAGGTACCCCCTCTAAAGCCTTCCCACTTATGGATTTTAGCTCTTTAAGTAATGTCTTTCATTCATGAAAGGGTCTAGTTTAGGGACCTCATCATCCAAGTGTTAGGAATGGGAACACTGAGAGGGGGGGGTGAATGAGTATTCACTATATTTTAAATTTTCACTTTAATCTTTATGCTAAACTTAAATGCTTAAGTATTGAACATGAAACATGAAATCAACACATGACACCAATATGGTTATGGGGAAACCCAAATAGGTAAAAACCCGGGTGGGACTTGATACCCACTAATATTCTGTACTAGTGTTTTGTGATCCTTGTTAGAAGATCCTTTACCTTGTTAAGAGTAGCTTTACAATGCTTTAAGTATAGTAGACCTTGTTAAGGGTCAGACCCTATTAGGAGTCTTTTACAATGATCCCTATTAGGGGAGTGGACTCACTATCCTAGAGCTCACTACTCAAATGGTGAAGGCTACAACCTTATGAATTTAGATACACACTATATATGCAGGTGAACTATCACTGTGACACTGCTTGTGTGATCAGTTCCTTTGGTGCACTAATGCTTTGACCTCTAGCAAAGATCTAATACAACTTATGTTGTCTTCACATAGCTTTTCTCTACTTATCTCAACTCTATATCAACTTCCATACCAAATACAATGGGCACATCTTATATTTATACACTCGTACAAACAAAATAATTAGGTCAACCCTATAACTAATTACAAACAATGCTTCCAAATGAATTGGCTTAATCATGCTTACAATTATACATATAAACATTTTGGAAACCTAAATACAATGGGTGTATGGCCTTTACAACATTACATTATAATCACAAACCAAAATGCTAACTATCGGCTCTATGCTCTATTCTCTACTGGCACACACTGGCTGTGCAACTTCAACTGACTATAACTTTCACATCTTTGCATATCTACTTATGCACTCATATAATAAGCATAATTATAGTCTAACAAACTTAACTTCTAGGTTGCATACCATAATTCATCTGTATACATGTGCGCTAATGTTCTGAGTTGTAGGAACTTTGCGCATTGTCTAGTCTTCAACACTTAGCTAATTTCTGATCTTCTCATCAGGTACACTGACTCCAAACTATTATATGACTTTTTTTCCATAATTAAAATACTATATCTAGTCATATACATTAGTATAGTCAACTTTCCAACAATCTCCCCCTTTTTCATTGATGGCAACAAAGGAATATGGCCAAGTTGCTAACTATCCCTTTACACAAATTCTTTTTGTCTTCTATATATTCTTTATACATAATCTTATATCTCCCTATACATTATATATACTCCATATTCTATACACAAGTCCCCCTTTGACATTAATGACAAAGTTGCATCAAAAAACTATATCTATACATACTCATTGAGGGAAAACATCCGGATATGCAATCTTGAGGTTTTGGATCTCCTTCTTCCAAAAGGTTATCAGAGAATTGACTATTTGGAGATAGGCACATAAAGCATACTGTAGCTTCTCCATCTTCTCCAAATCTGAGCTTGGACCTTGATCATAGGTTATAATGGTGGCATCAATCTCCTTTATGTTCTAATTTAGAATGTCTAGTGAGGGTGCAAGAGCATTCCTCAACTGAGTTTGTCTAGACCTTATCTTTTCCATTTCTTTCTCTACCTTTTCAATCTTGTCCAACTAACCTTGGTAGATATTGTTGCACATGTTCACATTAGTGGATTTGTCTTTCACTAAGATCTTTACTTTCTCAATCATAGCTTTTGCCTCTTTTATTTTGAAATAAGCATTAGTAAGCTTATCTTGTTCCATGCATTTTGCAATGATTTTCCTTCCTTCATCTACTAATTCTTTCAAGGATTCTTGACCAGTCTTAAGTGAATTCAAGTCCAGTGCAAAATTTCTCATTAGTTCATTTAGTCTCTTCTTTAAGTACTTCTCTTCTGCCACTATGGACGTAGATTCTTCTAGGCTAGAAAAATTGCTTTTGAACTATGAGATGACTATACTCACATCATCAACCGAATGTACTTTTTGCACTTTCATATCTTCTAGTAGTGAACTATTCAAAATGTTTACTAATTCCACAAGGAGAGGATTTATCATGACTTTCTTCTCCTTTTCCTTCTCCATAGCCAAGACATTGAACTTAATTAGGTCTTCTTCTTTCTAGGAGTCCAAACTGCTTGTGTCAGGTGTCAAAATTGACAACAATGCTAAGGAGGGAGTGATGGGAGTGCTATCCATCACCTCTTGTTTCACCTTGACCAATTTATTTGATGTTTCATCCTTGTGTTCATTTTCTTTTTCCTCTTCTTCTTCTTCTTTCTTTTCTTCTTCTTTCTTTTCTTCTTCTTTCTCATCAGATATGTCTTCAATGTGTATTTCTTCTTGATGAGTGGGAGGTGATCTGCTACATAAGATTTCAGCTTCTTGTGTGCTCACAAAAGCTTCCTCAAACTTATCCAATTCTGTGTCAGTGGCCTCCATGGCTATCTCTACATTGTTAGTGACAATGGTGCTGCCCTTGGGTGTTTCTAACAAGGGTGCAGACTTATCTACCTCTAATTGAGTTCCATCTATGGGTGCTGAGTCCTGAAGACCTATTACTGGTACATTGAAGGTCTCTACTTCTTTCTCTTGCTTACTAGGTGCATCAGTGATGGGCGCAAAAGGAGGTTTCATGTGTTATTCTAAAAACACCTCAAAAGCCTTCTCTATTTCCTTCATTATCAGTTCATAGGCTTTGTTCATAATGTGTAGAATCCTCATCTTTGTCCTTAAGTGTGGCTTCACTAAATTTAATATTAGTATCTTTTCATCATTAGAACATACTGGCAGACTATCTTCTAATACATTTTCTCTGATCCTTAGATCCTCTTCATTTGCTTGTCTCTTTTGGAATTCTAAAATATCCCATACTTTATCTAGAATAGTAGTCTTCAATTCAAGAACTGTCTTTTTGAACTTGATCATATGTTTGACAATCATACTATGTATTTCTGATTTGTCAATCTCATTGTATATATCATAATACTTCCCTACTTGATCAATTTTTCCCTCATCAATAATTCTTTCATTCAAAACTTTAAGGTCAGGTCTGAATCCTACCTTGGGAGGTTCTTGAATGTTTTTTCTATTTCTTGTGACTCTTGAGGATGGATGACTAGTGCTATCTTATTTCTTCCTCTTGACTATTAGCTTATACTCCAGAGGAGTGGTAAGGTCAATAGTATCTTTGGGCACAAAAGGAGTGTCATCTTCTTTATCCTTCTGACTATCATCTTTTTCAATTTTAATCTTCTTCACCTTAGGATCTATAGGCTCAGCTTCTACTATGAATGCACTCTTAATTTATAAGGCTATCTTCTTTTCCCTTGCCCTATCAAGGTCTACTTGAGACACACCATGTATTCTCAAGATCTCAGATGTGACCTTAGCAACCTTTCTTTTAGTTGTTGCACTGTTAAGTTTTGCATCAACTTCTCTGGCCTTTTCTTCATATGTTCCCCACCTAGGTTCATTAGAATCTTTAGGGGTTGACAATAGTACCTCTGCATATGCTTCAAGAACTTATTCGTCTACATCATAGCCAAGTGAATGAATCCACTTAGTTCTTGGTTCCATATCTTCCATACAAGTAGTGTCAGTTTCAACCATAAAGAATATTGTATCCTTATACCTTTCCACAAAGTTCTCTAGAATTTTGTACCTCATCTACATCTTTTCTCTGAAGGTCTTCAATTCCAATGTTATGTAGTCTCTCAATGTGCTATCAGTGAATGCTTTGTTAGATATCTAAGGCATGGTAGGAATGGACTTGTCTAGATACAAGTCTGATACTTTCCCAACTACATGAAGGTACATATAGATGATTAGGGACCCAAACCTGAATATCTTTATCTTGTCATGTTTGATAGCCTTGATGTTATCAATCAACTATGCATGCAATATCTCACACAAGTTGAACTCTCCATATTCCTTTACAAGTCAGATAGCTACTAGAATAGTGCCCATAGACACACTATTCACCCTACTGGTGTGGTGAAACATGTATCCTAGTATCATTGACATTAGTTTGATGTATGCTTTCTCAATCGGCTTAATAGTCACGATGCACCTATCACTCCTTGACTTACATGCTTGTTCCCCCATTTTCCTGACATCCTTGCCCACAGGAAGGAGGGTGCCTATCCTAAAAAGACCTATCATCTCATGCATTAGATCACTTGTGATTCTTACTGGTATATCTCCAATCCAAAATAGATCATCATGTATTCTACTCAATAAGATCTTTATCCATTCTATCTCATAGAATTCATATGTCATAGCATACTCAATAATAAGATGATCATTCCATTTTACATATTCATCCATGAATGTTTTATCAGATTCTAGCATTGTATCCATGTGCACCCTTAACCTATCTAGTCCAATAGGTTCTTTCTTGTAGTAGATGTAAGCCCTTATGTCTTCCACATGCATGACGCCCATGGGTGTGTGGGAAAAAGCTCCCTCTAAATCATCTAGGGTTGATTTAAATAGGTACCTCTTGAAAAAATATCTTTTCTTCTCAGTGACATCATAAACAATGGGAGTGGCCATGACTTACTTGATAATCATTTTCCAATTGATCTTTGAGATAATCTGAGGGCTTCTAGATTGGCACAATGAGCTAGGGTTTCTGCAACTAACCAAATGCACTTTTATGTACTTAAAGTGAGAATTCTACCATTAATGAAAGTTGCATAAACTAGGCTGTCACTTCAAAATTTCCAAGTCGAGTTCTACTAACATTCAACATGTGCACTCTTGCACAAAGGTTCCTATACACTCCAAAAGCTTAAGTCCAAAGGTGCATACTCTAAGGATGAGTATACTAGCCACATAGGGGTCTAGAGCTAAATTAGCTCCCCCTATGACCCTGAGGGCCATTCATGCAGATGTAGAGGGTGCATCAACTAGGGATGCATCCAATACATTCTCATCAACTTTGTCCTTTCCTTCTGTCCAAATCAAGCTCGCATCTTCTGAGGATTTCAAAAACTTGACTTCTCCTTTAGGATCCAATACTGGTTCTTCGGTCTTTTCACTAGTACATTTGAGGTCAAATTTTGATGGCCATTTGTCGAACTTGCAACGCTCATTTGTTAGCATTTCGACACATGAGTCCGTCGCAATTTTTGTGTGGGAAATTGTGACAGAAGACATATCCATTAGTTTACCGACACTACATCACGTCAAAAATTTGCACATGACAACAGCTTCATTATGACATTTCTTGCGGTTCATCCATCGGTATTCTGACACAATGACCTATCGGAAATATACAATCTCTGTCAAAAATAATTGTCGAAAATATATCCTTTCTGAAATTATAACTATTGGAATACCAATAGTTTCAACCTAATTTTGATAGATATACCTGTCAGTGATATGGTATTATTGTTGAAGTTTCTATCACAAAGTTTCTATTTGCAACACTTAAACTATCATAATATCGACAGTTGGGAAGCACTTCTCCGACAGGTTAGCCTGTCAAACGTATAGCATTACTATCGGAACAATTGTTAAAAATTATGATTCTCTGACATTTTATCTGTTGAATGTATAGAACTTCTATCAGAAATTAATTATTAAGTGTTGAAAAACTAACATATATGCACATTAAAGATAAAATAGCTCAAGAGACCATCATAGGTTCTCTCTTTCTTCGGTCTATATTATTGACAGAATGTTTTACCTTTCATTAGCTCATCAAATCCAAGGATTTGAAAGAATTTAATAGAATATTTTCATGACAACGTATATTATTTAAGTTGGCATTACATGAATTTATCTACTTTGCACATTTGTAGACTATGAGGATGGTGATAAAGAAGCATGCCCATGGTAGGAGATGCTTCTTTATCTCTATCTTCATAGTATACAAGTGCACAAAGTAGATAAATTTGTGCAATGTCAACTTAAATAATATACGTTGTCATGAAAATATTCTATTAAATTCTTTCAAATCCCTGGATTTGATGAGCTAATGAAAGGTAAAATATTCTATCAATAATATAGACCAAAGAAAGAGACAACCTATGATGGTCTCTTGAGCTGTGTTATCTTTAGTCCTAGCTACCTATTGATCATCGAGAATAATCACTGCCTTGCATTTCTATACCCTACACAAATTGATCCCAATCTCGTAAAAACATTTTACACTTGTACATCTCATCAATACTGGAGGCCTAAAGTAATTTTATATGATCACTAGAACATTTTGTGCATGGATGAAAAATAGTATCCAAAGTTTCTAGATAACCATTTTTGAGAAGAGGAATGAGTGTAGGCCAAAGAAGGGATAATTCCACAACAAAAAGGAAGACATCTTTTTAGGCTGGGTCTGGACCCTACCCCAATGGTCGAAGGATCCAAGGCCAGTCTAGAAAGATGTCTTCCATTCTATCTGCAACATTGTGTCTATCCACGATCTCAAGAATATCATCATCTTTCTACTCTTCATTTGCCAAAATATATTGCTTCTTCAAGCTTGCAGAGTAATCTTGTTAATAAAAGAACTCTTGCCAACATTAGGGTACCCACAGATCAAAATAGTTGATGTTATTGGTGCTTGTGCTCAAGGATATCGATTCAATGTTTTGAAATGGCCAAATCATTTTTATTTCATTTGTAGAGAAAAGGAGTGGGAGAAAATGAGCGGGTGAAAGTTGATCGAGTGCCAAAGAAGGCATTGCATTTTATTTGATCATGAATGCTCTCTGAAATGACCAATCATGTTTTCTATTCAATTTTTTTTGGTTTTTTTTTCCCATATTTAGTAGATAAAAATCATGGCAGAAGCCACTTAGCCATCTTTTTTATGTTCCAGGTATTTTACAAAGATACAGGTATGTGGATTTATCATTCAGTTACTTGCAGTTATTGGTCAAATGCAAATATTTTGTCAAGTTGAAAGGGCAAGATATCAGTTTGGTGTTTTCGGTTTATGTTAAAAGTTGATTTGGTAAAATCCTCAAAAAACACACTACATGTTCTAAAATGTAAAGAATTTGAATGTTAAATGTAAGATATCTATCTCATCCATAGTAACCAAAAGAAAGGACATGAAACTTATAAGGAGATTTACCAATCCAAAAATATAAGCGAATAGGAAACATGATTGGTACCTTATGAATTGGTTTTTGAGGTGCACAATCTTCATCAATCTCCTTAGAACAAGACCCCTCCTCATGAAAAATGCATTTAATGGATTAAACAAATCTACAAAACTGAACCAATGGCATGTTTAGAACAAAGAAATAGATTGATAATAATATGCTGAAAATTCTATTATGTTTAATACATGCAAAAGGACCAGTCCCAACAATTCTCAAACATACTTTATCTGATATGATAATAACATGCTAATTCAATTGATAAAGGTGTTATCTACATTTAATCTACCAATTACTAATTACACAAAAAACAAATTACAAAACTGAACCAATGGCATGTTCTTCATGTGGTACAAGGAAGATTTGGCTATAAAAAAAAAAAGTGAAATGACCTCATCATTTTTATTTTGATTGGATAGAGGAGCGAAAGCTAAGCGCAAGAGAAGGTATGTGATTTCTTCATCTTTCAAGCATTTGGCATCATATTCGATTGCAAATTTCAAATGCATTGTATTTTATTTGATCATGAATGCTCTCTGAAATGATCGCATTCTACTAGTATCATGCGCTAGCTCATGTTTTATCTCCATTATTTGATATTATTGGTGCTTGTGCACAAGGATATCAATTCACTATTTTCAAATGTTTGGATTGTTTAGACAGTTACATTTCTTGACTATTCCTCTAGTACACAGTCAGGAATTGTAACTGTCTAATGATTATATGTAATGTTGAATGGATTAAATGCTTTATTCTTGGTAGAAGTGAATGGAAGGAATAGTGTGTATTAAATACAATCCAGTCACTTATTGAATGCTTTGGAGACTACTAGTTTGACTGTCCATGTGCTACCAGTGACTGAGATTCATTAAAGGATACAAAACCCTTCATTTTGGGGTTATTATGTGTGGATTCAAATGTAGGTTTGATTTGGTTAATGTTTAGAAGAGATCAATAAAGTATTTAAAGATAATATTACATGTTTGGAGAGGTTTGAGAGGCACCTATCATGACTGTACCTTCACAAACATTAGCATAGATTGGTTTTACTAAGTTTCCTTTCTCTATTTTGAGGTTTCCTTTCTCTGCCATAGGGGTACTGTTAGAGGGTTCATTGACAAAATGATCTTCCAAATGGTTACTATGAATATGAATGATTTGATATAGCATATTGCTCATTTTACTTGAAGTTTGGAATAGCTTGTGCAAGGGTGAAAGTAGTTTTGATCACAACTATTCCTCTACACAGTCAGGAAATGTAACTATCTAATGATTATATGTAATGTTGAATGGATTAAATGCTTTATTCTTGATAGAAGTGAATGGAAGGAATAGTGTTGGTGTTAGGTTTCATTTATTATTGAATTCAATGGTTTCCAAGATGTATTAAGGAGTTTTCTCTTTGTTTAATGTTAACTATTCCTACACAATCCACTCATACAACAGTGAAGTTACAAAACTGAACCGATGGCATGTTTACAAAAAAGAAATAGAATGATAATAATATGATGAAAATTCTATTATGTTTAATACACGCTAAAGGACCAGTCCCAACAATTCTTAAACATGCTAGTTATCTGATATGATCAATTGTTAATAAAGGTCTAATTCTATAGACTGCTAGCACGAAGGAAGACTTGACCTAGCCAAATCTTCCTTGTACCACACAAAAAAATGTGTGATAACTATGTCTACTCCAACCTTAATTGTTTAAGAATTCATCATATCAGATAAAGTATGTTTAAGAATTTTTGGGAGTTCTATTTGACCTTTGTTGTAAGCATGCCATTGGTTTTCAAATGTTTGGATATCCATTTTTTTAAAATGTTGACTATTGTTATCAAATGGATAGCCCGTGAGCTTCTAGCTAGGCGTCATTTGTATTGATAGCTTAGGGAATCAAATGTATTGTATCATTGATAGTTGAGACTTTGTTAAAAGGAAATAGGACAAAGAATGATTTTGATTTAGTTTCTCTATTTTGATCTCTAAGTGGCTTACAACCATAGAGAAGTATATGCAGATTTATGGATGCAGTTGCAGGATACATAGTAGCTGATAATTCACAAGAAATCCATGCATCCAATTTGAATAGAAATTAATAAAAAGAAATAGGGTCCTCCAATGGCCCAATCATCTAGACCTTGACTGTCTCCTCAACCAGTGACCCTTCAAAACTGGGTTATCATGCAATCAGTGAGTGATCCTTCATTCTCCTAGTCTACCCTACAACCAAACATATTGGAAATACACAATACAATGATAACAAGTCTTTCACAATCCCCCTTCCCTCAAGGAACACTATCAACCATCCCTTCCACATAGCATTTCATTGTTGTATGAGTGGATTGTGCAAGAACAGTTAACATTAAACAAGGAGCAAACTCCTCAACACATCTTTGTTGTAAACATGCCATTGGCTCAGTTTTGTAAATTTGTCTTTTGTGTTAAATGCATTTAAATGGAACATTAAGCATAGTAATAATATGCTTAGTCTATTAGTAATTGCAGATTAAATTCCCATAACACCTTTATCAATTTAGCATGTTATTATAAGATACTAAAGAAGACCTGCTATTTGTCAGAGAAATCTTCACTGTCCCCCACAATGAAGACAATGAAGATTGACCTCTTGCCCCACAACAAAGAACATTGTAATAAGAATAAGATAGTGCCAAGAAACATTTTCACAAATATGAAACGTGAGGAAAAGTAATAACATTAACAATGCCAAGATTCATAGCATTAAATTTCACATGCGGATGAGTTTCTGTAGTGGGTTTCCTAGCATCAAAAATATGTTGAGTTGCATTTGAGATGTAACTAAGAGTATCATGAAGAATAGACCCTAAACTTTGAAAGTGTTCTCCAGCCTAGCAATTCAAAATTCAATCTAGGAAAGCATCAGTAAGTGAAATAAATCATAGACATCAACATCAACTTCATCATAATCATTAGACATAAATTATAGACATCAACATCATCATAATCATTAGACATAAATTATCAACATCAACATCATCAGAAACTTTTGATTGTTTTGATTCTCGAGTCTTGACGTTGTTTCTCAACGTGATATAGACTGACCACAAGATGGCTTAGTTGGTCCTCTCTTTCTATTTAATTATTTGTCTTCTTCATGGTGTAAGTGTCAATATGTTATAATCCAACCAGCATGTCATACCCCCACTTTTGACAAACCTCACAGCATGCAAATCACAACCAAAGACTTGGGTGATCAGCATACACAAACAACAATTACCCTTAAGAAATAATGATCATTAATATTCATTAATGGCAGGAGGTGATTCCTTGGTAATAAAGGCATTGCCAGCATTCATCATCTTAACCAAGTCATGGGTGGTGATCCTTGAAATAGCACAATTAGTAAAAGGAAATAACAACATAAGTCATGGGTGGTGATCCTTGAATTTGGAGTGAGGAAGAAGGAAAATTAGAAAAAAATATATGGAATAATCAGGTTGGAATTGGAGAAGAATTCAGAAATAAACTTGAATTAGAAAAAAGCCAAGTTATCCAGTTCTTTGTTTGAGGCTGGGTTCCGATTCTACTTTTGTTCTCCTCTGGGTTCGACTTGGGTTCCTTTGGTAGGAACTTGGGTGTCTGGGCCAATCCCAGGTGCACCTATGGTATTATAAATATGATACACGAGGTATTTTATTCATAATTTTAAGGCTAACTCATTATTATGGTAACATGGGTATGACCACACTCCATGCCTTATAATGGTACCCGACATGGAGTGTGGTTCAAATGAAGTTGAAACAAATGCTGACCGTGATGGCTATATTGATCATGATGAAGATAAATATGAATATTAAATCTAAAATATGGCTTGTAATTTGAATTTTCATTGTGAATGAAGAAACTATAGATTCAAGTTGACTCATTCTATGTTGTAGTATATTTTTTCCCTAGATCTACCATAATATATATGTGTAGCCTGTAAGGGACATCTTCTGCTCATCCATGTATCAGAGCTCGATGAGAGTTCTTAGGAGAAAGACAAGATGTCAGTGAGAGATGGAGAAACCAATATCAGAACACCACTTGAAGCCTTACAATGTTGTGAGTGGGATAAAAGCTACACTTGAGACCCTATATAAGGAACAAACTTATTGAGCTTCACTTTGTTTCAAGAATAGTTTTATATTCTGTACTAAACAGGGCCAACCATGTGAAGGTGGAAGCTCATTTGCCCCCCCCCCCCCCCCCCCCCCCTAACATCACTCTAAATTACCCATTAACATCTAACATCATTGATGCAGGAGCATCCTGGGTGTAAGAGCAATCTTGCATCACCCAAAAAAAAAAAAATTTCTATTTTTATATTCAGTAAGGGTTATTTTGTACAGAGCTGCTATTTATGGAAAGTTACTATTTTTTGTAATTTTCATATGTGCTCAGAATGATCTGATTTCTTTTTTGGAGGTTCATTTTGGTCATATAAGTCTGCCAGTAAAGTTTCATTGCCAGATCAAGTGTATATTAGAAGATATTGAAGATTTTCGGTATTGGCAGCAGGGTACAGAAAATTTGAACTCAATTTTGAAGGCTTTAGAGGCCCCAAATGAGGTCAAAAATTTAGGTGACAAGTGCTTGGGCTAGTCAAGCCTGTAGAGCACTTCGTGGCATTTTTGAAATGGGGTTATAATAGCCGATCGGGTCAACTGGTGATGACTTATGGTCTTCGGAAGTTGGGCCACCTGAAATGGTAGAAAATAATTTTCTTCAAAATTTTTGTTCGGGTTTCAAAGGTTATCTTGAGCTGACTATGATGTAATAAAATGTAAAATAAAATAATTCTAAGTTTGGTCAGCCTTATTGGCTAAAATTTTGGAACTTTCCCAGGCGGTGGAAAAATTGCCTATATAAGGAAGGCTGTATTATTGTCTTAGGTAGTTCTGAATAGTTCTGGGTAGTAGATCTGGGTATTGATTCAAGGCTTTGTCCTACAGAATATTGTAAGGGAATGCCCATATGGCTTTGCATATTGTAATTCTTAAAGTTTGTAATTTCACATTTGTGGAGATAATAAGAAGCCAATTTTCTATTCTTGCATAATATTGTTGTTGTTTCTCTATTTCTGTTATGTGTTTGTGGTATTAAGGGGAGCACCCTTCATCAAGTGGTATTAGAGTAGAAGTTCCTGAGTGTGTAAACAGATCGTTGACTGTGAGGCAGTTTGCACTAGGACCATGGTTAGGGTTTCAGCGCGCATTGCAAAAATGCCTCCATGAAGGGAATGTGGCGGAAGAGCTGGTATTGTAACACCTGAGGTTAGGGCACTGCAGAGACAAGTGCGAGCATTGCAAGAAGAGATTCGTAGAGGAATGAATCTTAATGTCAGAGATGAAAGCGAGGCTGAAGCTGAAGAAGAATATCAAGAAGGAGAAGTTTAAATTGTGAACCAGGAGGAAGAAAGACTTTTTCGGGCCATTTCTAAGATTGGGAAAACACCTAAGATTGAGGTTCCTACATTTTTTAGAAATCTTAACCCAGAAGAATTGATCAACTAGATCAACGAATGTGAGGAATATTTTGAGTATGAAGATGTTGAGGATCCTGATAGGGTCAAATTTGCGAAGGCCAGACTAAAAGGTCATGTGAAGATATGGTGGCAAGAGATTCAGTTGGAGCAAAATAGAAGGGGAAAGGAGAAAATCATGAGATGGGATCAGATGGTGGATAAATTGAAGTGACAGTTCATTCCTATTGATTATGAGCTTGACCTATTGAAGAAAATGTAGAGTTTGAAGCAAGTAGGAAGATCGATTCAGGAGTATACAGAGGAGTTCTATCGACTTCTTATCAGAACAGGCCATGCAGAAATTGATAAGGAGAAAGTTTCTCGATACCTTAATGGGTTAAGGCCAACCACTCAGCAGGAGCTGAATCTAGTTCGAATGAACAGTATTGAAGAGGCATACCAGTTTTCCCTAAAAGTAGAGGAAAAGTTGAACAAGAAGTTTGAGAGCAGATAAAATGGAAGAGGTCGCGGTGGATGATCTAGTGGATGGTCATATGGTGGCCAAAATGAAGATCCAAAAAAGAAGGATGAGGCTAGTAGTAGTCAGAATCAGTGAGGAAATAATTCCAATCACTTGCAGGATCAGAATAATAGAGATCAGAGAGGAAGAGGAAGAGGACAAGGATCTGGATGAGGTGGCTTTCGTGGAACATGTTTTCACTGTGGAGAAGAAGGTCATAGGGCATTTGAATATCCTCAGTGCCAAGATAGAACAGATAGGAGAAATGAATGCCAGGCCAGAGTTGCACATGTAGATGAAGCTGCCAGATCATCAAATTATGAAGATGCTGAAAGAGGAGAAATGTTGATTACAGAAGAGTCCTGTTGAGTGGTGAGAATGAACCTGAGCAAAGGAGGAGCCTATTTCGCACCAGGTGCAAGTGTGAAGGCAAATGTTGTGATGTGATTATTGATAGTGGAAGCACTGACAATTTGGTGTCAGAAGAGATGGTGACAAAGTTGAAGCTCAAGAGACAGAAACACCCACATCCATATTGGATTGCCTAGGTACAGAATGACCACAAGGTCATGGTTAATGAACAATTCCTGGTGAAGTTCAAGATTGGTGGATACCAAGATGAGGTATTGTGTGATATCATATCTATGGATGCATGTCATATGTTGTTGGGTAGACCATGGAAGTTTGACAGATGTGTTGTACATGATGGTCATGCGAATACCTATTCCCTGACAAAGGATGGAGTGCAACATAAGTTAAAACAATTGAAGGAGACTAAAGAAACGGTATGTGGTAATGCAAGGATAACTTTTGTTGATGGAAGAAATTTCTTAGATGGTATGAGGCATGAGCATATATGTTTTGCTTTAATTTCAAAAGCTGGTAAAGAGGAAGTAGAAGATGTTCCTGTAGAAGTTGTAGATTTGTTGAATGAGTTTCAAGATATTATATCCAATAATGTGCCTGATGGATTACCACCAGTCAGGAAGATCAGTCATTAGATGGACTTGATCCCAGCAGTGAGTTTGTCGAATAAGGAAGCACACATAATGACACATGTAGAAAGTGAGGAGTTGAATAGACAAGTACATGAACTGTTACAGAAAGAATTGATCTGTGTGAGTTTGAGTCCCTATGCTGTACCAGTGGTATTAGCACCAAAGAAGAATGGAAAATGGAGGATGTGTACAGATTCTAGGGCAATAAACAAGATCACAATCAAGTACAGGTTTCCATTGCCACGAATGGATGATATTATAGACTGTTTGAGTGGAGCTGTGTATTTCTCAAAGATAGATCTGAAGAGTGGATATCATTAGATTCAGATCAGAGAAGGAGATGAATGGAATACTACCTTTAAGACAAAGGAAGGACTATATGAGTGGTTAGTCATGCATTTTGGGCTAACCAATGCACCGAGCACTTTCTTGTGGCTCATGAACGACGATCAGAATGAATTTTTGGGTAAGTTTGTCATTGTGTACCTAGATGATATTTTGATCTTTAGTAAGACATTGGATGAGCATATGATGCATATTTGTATGGTATTTGAGAAGTTGAGAGAAGAGAAATTGTTAATTAATTTGAAGAAGTGTAGTTTTGTGAAGAAAGAGTTGGTGTATTTGGGGTTTGTAGTTTCAGGAGAAGGTCTAAAAATGGACCCAGAGAAGGTACATGCTATCCTTGAATGGCATACTCCAAGGAGTGCTACTGAGGTAAGATCTTTTCATGGTCTAGCTTACTTTTACAGAAAGTTTATCAAAAAATTTAGTAGTATTTGTGGACCCTTGACTGAAACAATGAGAGGGGATAGAAAAGAGTTAAAGTGGACTAATGGGGTAGAAAAGAGTTTTCAATTGTTGAAACAAAAAGTTACAAAACAACTTATTTTAGCACTTCTAGATTTTAATAAGGTGTTTCAAGTAGATTGTGATGCTAGTGGTACTGCAATAGGAGCTGTTATGAGCCAAGAAGTTAAACCTGTTGCTTATTTTAGTGAGAAGTTAAATGATGCCAAGAAGAAATATTCTATTTATGACCAAGAATTTTATGCTATAGTTCAGGCATTAAAGAAGTGGAGACATTATCTACTTCCTAAGGAGTTTGTTTTGTATACTGATCATCAAGCTTTGCAATATTTGAATAGTCAAGGAAAGTTGAATCAGAGGCATTTGAAATGGGTGGAGTTTTTGCAAAGTTATACATTTGTTTTGAAACACAGGAGTGGAAAGTCTAATAGAGTTGTAGATGCTCTTAGCAGAAGGCAACTATTGCTGATAGAAATGTAGATTGAAGTGGTTGGGTTCAAAGAACTCAAAAATTTGTATCCAGAGGATCTTGATTTTGGTGAAGCTTGGAAAGCTTGTACAGAACCTGTTACTCTAGATAGGATGAAATGGTTGGATTTCATCATCCAAGATGATATACTATTCAGAGGGAGTCAGTTGTGCATTCCATGAAGTTCTATGAGGGAGAATCTCATCAAGGAGAAGCATAGCGGAGGATTGGTTGGACATTTTGGTCATGATAAAACCCTTTGTTTGGTTAGTGAGAATTATTATTGGCCACAGTTGCAGCAAGATGTGAAGAAGTTTGTACAGAGTTGTAGAATATGTCAGATGACGAAAGGAGTGAAGAAAAATATAGGGTTGTATCAGCCATTGCCTATACCAGAGAAGCCTTGGGAGGATATCAGTATGGACTTTGTTCTTGGTTTACCGAGGACACAGTGGGGACATGATTTAATTTTTGTAGTAGTTGACAAATTTTTGAAGATGGCACATTTCATTCCCTGCAAGAAGACTAATGATGTTGTTCACGTAGCAGAATTATTTTTCAGAGAAGTGGTGAGACTACATGGTTTACCAAAGACCATAGTTTCAGATCGAGATACTAAGTTTGTTGGATATTTCTCGCAGACATTGTGGAAGAAGTTGAAGATAGATTTGAAGTTCAGTTCATCACATCATCCACAGACTGATGGACAGACAGAGGTGGTGAACAGAAGTTTGGAAAATCTGCTGAGATGTTTGGTTGGGGATAAGCCAACAGGATGAGATTTGATTTTACCACAGGTAGAATTTGCATACAATAATTCTGTCAATAGGAGCACTGGTAAATCACCATTCCAGATTGTATATGGAAGTAGTCCAAGAAATGCATCTAAATTGAGACAGATAGATAGAGGAGAAATAAGTAGTGCTGAGGCTAAAGATTTTGCAGAACATTTGAAGAACATCCATGAGGAGGTGAGAAAGCATATTACCAAGATGAATGCGCAGTATAAGGCTAAGTTAGATGAGAAAAAGAGGCATAAGGAATTTCAGGTTGGGGATGAAGTCATGGTTCATTTGCAGAAGGAGCGATTTTCGGTTGGTACATATAACAAGCTGAAAATGAAGAAGTTTGGACCATGTAAGATATTGAAGAAGCATGATTCAGGAAATGCATGAGGTAGAATTGCTTAGTGAGCTGAATATTTCACTAGTGTTTAACATTTCAGATTTGACAGAGTATCATGAAGGAGGTGTTGAAGATGAGGTTATAGCAGTACAGTGGAGTATTCCAGCAACCAGTTCAGATATCAAGGAGATTGAAGACATACTGGACAGTCATGTTGGCAGAAGCACAAGGAATAGGACATATGAAGAGTATTTGGTCAAATGGAAAGGATGACCTATAGAAGACTCATCATGGCTAACAAAGGAGGAGGTTAACCGTCTTGGTTTTCCTTTGCACACTTAAGTCGTGACAGGTTCACTTCTCAATTTACCCTGGGTGTCTGATGTAGGAGCATCCTGGGTGTAAAAGCAATCTTGCATCACCCAAAAAAAAAAATATTTCTATTTTTATATTCAATAAGGGCTATTTTGTGCGGAGCTGCTATTTATGAAAAGTTACTATTTTTGGTAATTTTCGTATATGCTCAGAATGATCTGATTTCTTTTTTAGAAGTTTATTTTGGACATATAAGTCTGCCATGAAAGTTTCATTGCCAGATCAAGTGTATATCAGAAGATATTGAAGATTTTTGGTATTGGCAGTAGGGTACAGAAACTTTGAACTCAGTTTTGAAGGCTTTAGTGGCCCTGGATTAGGTCAAAAATTTGAGTGATGGGCGCTTGTGTGGGTCAAGCCTGTAGAGCACTTCGTGAAATTTCTGAAATGGGGTTATAATAGCCGAGCGGGTCAACTGGTGATGACTTATGGTCTTCGGAAGTTGGACCACCTGAAATGGTGAAAAATAATTTTCTTCAAAATTTTTATTCGGGTTTCAAAGGTTATCTTGAGCCGACTATGATGTAATAAAATGTAAAATAAAATAATTCTAAGTTTGGTCAGCCTTATTGGCTAAAATTCTGGAACCCTCCCAGGCGGTGGAAAAATTGCCTATATAAAGAAGGCTGTATTATTATCTTAGATAGTTCAGAATAGTTCTGGGTAGTAGAT
Organism: Chamaecyparis obtusa; assembly: GCA_027943335.1. Lineage (NCBI taxonomy): Eukaryota > Viridiplantae > Streptophyta > Pinopsida > Cupressales > Cupressaceae > Chamaecyparis > Chamaecyparis obtusa. The sequence continues at coordinate 54,862 of BSBK01013365.1, forward strand.
CTGGGTATTGATTCGAGGCTTTGTCCTATAGAATATTGTAAGGGAATGCCCATGTGGCTTTGCATATTGTAATTCTTAAAGTTTGTAATTCCACATTTGTGGAGATAATAAGAAACCAATTTTCTATTCTTGCATAATATTGTTGTTGTTTCTTTATTTCTGTTATGTGTTTGTGGTATTAAGGGGAGCACCCTTCATCAAGTGGTATCAGAGCAGGAGTTCTTGAGTGTGTAAACAGATCACCGACTGTGAGGTAGTTTGCACCAGGACCGTATTAGGGTTTCATCATGCATCACAAAAATACCTCCACGAAGGGAACATGGCGGAAGAGCTGGTGTTGTAACACCTAAGGTTAGGGCACTGCAGAGACAAGTGTGAGCATTGCAAGAAGAGATTGATAGAGGAATGAATCTTAATATCAGAGATGAAAGTGAGGATGAAGCTGAAGAAAAATATCAAGAAGGAGAAGTCAAAATTGTGAACCAGGAGGAAGAAAGACTTTTTCAGGCCATTTCTAAGATTGGGAAAAGACCTAAGATTGAGGTTCCTACATTTTCTAAAAATCTTAACCGAGAAGAATTGATCAACTGGATCAATGAATGTGAGGAATATTTTGAGTATGAAGATGTTGAGTATCCTGATAGGGTCAAATTTGTGAAGGCCAGACTGAAAGGTCATGCGAAGATATGGTGGCAAGAGATTCAGTTGGAGCGAAATAGAAGGGGAAAGGAGAAAATCATGAGATGGGATCGGATGGTGGATAAATTGAAGCGATAGTTCATTCCTATTGATTATGAGCTTGACCTACTGAAGAAAATCTAGATTTTGAAGCAAGCAGGAAGATCTGTTCAGGAGTATATAGAGGAGTTCTATCGACTTCTCATCAAAACAGGTCATGCAGAAGCTGATAAGGAGAAAGTTTCCCGATACCTTGATGGGTTAAGGCCAAGCATTCAGGAGGAGCTGAATCTGGTTTGAATGAACAGTATTGAAGAGGCATACCAGTTTTCCCTAAAAGTAGAAGAAAAGTTGAACAAGAAGTTTGAGAGTAGACAAAACGGAAGAGGTCGCGGTGGATGATCTAGTGGACGGTCATATGGTGGCCAAAATGAAGATCCAAAAAAGAAGGATGAGGCCAGTAGCAGTCAGAATCAGTGAGGAAATAATTTCAATTGCTTCCAGGATCAGAATAATAGAGATCTGAGAGGAAGAGGAAGAGGACAAGGATCTAGAAGAGGTGGCTTCCGTGGAACATGTTTTCACTATGGAGAAGAAGGTCATAGGGCATTTGAATGTCCTCAGTGCCAAGGCAGAATAGATAGGAGAAATGAAGGCCAGGCCAGAGTTGCACATGTAGATGAAGATGCCAGATCATCAAATTTTAAAGATGCTGAAAGAGGAGAAATGTTGATTAACAGAAGAGTCTTGTTGAGTGGTGAGAATGAACCTGAGCAAAGGAGGAGCCTTTTTCGCACCAGGTGCAAGTGTGAAGGTAAATGTTGTGATGTGATTATTGATAGTGGTGTAATACCCTAAAAATGGGCTATAAGTTCATTATCTCCTATATCGATAATTCGAACAAAATCGACATCAAAGTCCTAATCTAAGGCACATCTAAACATCATCGAATCATAATTGATTATCTTAAATTTTGCATCGGGGAATATTCCTAGTAATATTCCTAATTATCTTAATTATCTTTAATTTTATAATTATTTGGCAATAAATCACATTTATCCTAAAGTTAGATTAATTGAATATTTTCATATTTAATTAATTAGATTTAATATTTGCCACTTAATTATGTAATTAAATTTAATTATATCTATTATTAATTGTATTATTTAATTTTGACAATAAATCTAATATCATATGAATAATTGATTAAATTCTTATTTAATTAATTAAAGCAAGTTGTCATTATTTAATAATATAGTTTTTAATAAAACTTTGATTAAATAATTGATTAACCCATAAATCAATTGTTTTATTTTTAAAAGCAGTTAAGTTGGAAATAAATCACTTTATTATAAAATTAATTCATAAATAAAATATGCACAATCATAAAAGAAGACAACTATCAATTATCAATTAAAGCTAAACTCTATTTTGAGTTAAAACTTAGCTTTTGCATGTTTTTGTGAGTTAATTATCTTTTATTTAAAAATAACTCAAAAATCAAGTTGAGTTATTTGAGTGATTTATGGCTTTTTCCCATGCACCTCCAAAGCCCTGGATTTCTATAAATTAAGGCTTTAGCTCTTCACAAATCATCTCATATTTTGCACAATCACGCTGGAGAATTGGAATTGAAGAATCAAAGCTCTTGCGAATCGACATCTTTGTGAGATCAATCTTATTTTTTTTTGCATTCATTTAGATTCATAATTCATATCATTTCTAGATTAGCATAGCATATCAATTTTCAATAGCATAGATTCATATCAAGTTTTTATCAATTATTATTGCATAGAAAAATCCAAAAAAATAGAATAATTACATTCAATCTCATATCTAGATCAATTACATTCAAATCTTTCATTTAGGTGTCATCTAGGTCACTGATCTCGATAATAATCTGAGAACATTAATCTCGCACCTACTAGAAGGCAGTAAATCGCTTGGTTAGATTAGATTTCAATTTTGCACGATTTTGATTTTTGCTAACCTCTAATGTTTTACTAAGTGTTGTGTCTATAGATCAGGTACAATTTTCACACACACATTTCTGGCACCCACCGTGGGGCAACCCACCTTTGCATGCTGATTTTGATTTTTTTGGGAGCTAAAACCCCAAAGTTTCAAAGATTTAATTTTATCTCCCAAACGGCTTGGAATTTTGGTCTGAAAATTTTTTTTCAGGTTGGTGACATGTTATGGAAGCTACAGTAAAAAATTTAGAATTTTCTGAGATGTTTTGAATTTTTAATAATTTTTCTTGAAATTTTGGAAAAAATTAATATCTGACACAAATCAACATATTTTTTGAAAATTTTTATATTTTCAGAAAGCTATTTAAATTCTACAGGGGGTCCATTCTTTGTGTTTTAAATTTGGAGATGATATCATAGCTCAAATAGTTAATTTACAAAAACTGGTCTATTTTGATAAAATGGGTCTCTAGAGCACAAATGAAGAGATTTTTTTAAAATTTTTGCATTTTTGGAAAGCTCTCTATTTTTTAGTAGGGGTCTCTATTATGAATTTCTATTTTTATGGCCAAAATCATATCAAAAAAATTAGATCTTGTTGACTAGGTCAAATGCAGCAAAAAAAATAAAGTTTTGTGATGGGTATGCACTTATTTTTGTACATGGTTCAATAAATGATATGAGTTGTCATTTGGGTTGATTTCTGGTTATTATTACTGATAATAATTGATTTTTAGAGCTAACCTTATGGTTTTCATAAGTTGAATATATTTTGCATATCTTGTTTGCTTGTTTGCTTGTTGGAGAGTTCGTCACTTGCTTGCATGGAAAAACTCAACAAAAATTGCTAAAAATCAAGTAAAATATACTAAGCGCGTTGCAAGGATCCCAGGTATTCTCCTTCATCTAATAATATTTTGATTTGGGACTTAAAATAAATCTCTTATGTGTCAAGCTTGTGTGCATCTTTTCATGCTTTTGATCTATTTCTACACACTTGCATAATTGATACTAGGTTGTGAAGCCTTAAGGATTCATTAAGTAGTCTTAAAATACTTGTGATTGATCTTGATTGCTATCTTGGGTTATTGGACTCGCTAATCCGCCGGCCCCTCATTTCCGCCCCGTGGTTGCAATCTCAGCGCCATAAAGGGGAGGGGTCAACAGGACAGAAGCGTTAAATGTTCCACTTGGCAACCCTTTTGTGCTTTTAGGAACTCACTTATTTTCTAAGTTGGGGACTCATTTTCAGCTTGTGTGAGGTGTTAAGTGTTCCACCTTGTGGACTCATCTCATATTCACTTTAAGCGTTAAGTGTTCCTCTTTCTACTTTTTGGGTACTTTTGGTAGATTTACTTTCAGGAATATATCTGTGCTCACATAGTAATTAGGCCCTATGAACACTATTCATGATTCTTGAAAGATTGGATTCCCAGTGAAATCCTTCTTGATGACAGAATCCTTGTAGGTAGGGAGGATACTTAGTACGTTTCACATTCAACTTGGTTAGTGCATCCTCTCTTATTGATTGACACATTCTCTCTCTGGAGAGGTTGATAGATCCCGTAGGGTTGATATCACGAGCTTTGGTGAATCAAAATTGGTTAGTGTGTCTTCTCTTATTGATTGATACATTCTCTCCCTGGAGAGGTTGATAGATCACGTGGAGTTGATATCACAGACCTTAGTGGAACAAAACTTTGTCTTAGCATGTCGGATTAATCTGCTTGTTTTGTTTGGGTTAAAAGTGAAGAGGTGTCAAAACCTTGAATCTGGAGCCAAGTCCCCTTGTGGTATAAATCTGTGAGTCATCTTTAGAGAGGGTTAACCATAGCAGATAATCCCTTCACAGGGAGAACTACGTTGACGAAACCTCAAGCGGTCATAGCCATTTTCGCCGTGGTAGTGACAGCCGTTGTATAAATGTCCTTGTGGAAGAAATCTCCACGGGTATGGTTCATTGTTGGGTTTTCAGATCTCCCTAGCAGCTCTTGAAGATTAAGTGCTTGGACTATGTCAAAACCCTGGTGCGCCGGGATTGGAGTTCACCCCTTTGAATCATAAAAGTTGCAGAGTCAAACCATTACTAGAAACCCTAGAGAGGCCAATTTTTCACTTTCAGGTATATGTGCGTTATTGCAAAACTTTTCAGAACATACACAATTAGTACTCTCAGGGATTAGCACAATTTGGTCACTTGATTATTCATGCACAAGGTTGCTTTTGCCCTTGTTCATTATTTTTAGACGTGCTTGGAATCACTTGCTTGCTGTTCTGCGTGCTTGTTTATCTACTTAGCTATTAAAAATGATCAAATCTGGTATAACCTTCAAAATTTGGATAGTACAATTTGCAAACAATCCAGAACTGAAAACCTTAAATTTTTGCAAAAATTAACGTAAAGTTCTTTCTGGAGTCAAAAGTCATTTCAAGAAGTCAAAAGTCGTATGACTTTTTGTCAAATGTCATTTCAGTAAAGCCCATATGTCGTATGATTGAGAACCCAGTGTCGTACGAGTTTTCAAACCAGCAAAATTCAAGAAGCCAAAAATTGTTAGCAACTATCGTACGAGTTTTGTCAACTATCGTTTCATCTCTACCCAACTGTCGTACAAGTTTCACAACTGTCATTTCATTTATACCCAACTGTCGTACGAGTCTGCAGAGTGTCGTTTGGAAAAATTTGAGAAAGTTGTCAGAAATTGTCAAATTGCAAGATATCTAATGTTTTCAGCCTAGTTCCAGAATCTGTCAAAAATATCATTGTGTTAGGAATAGAGCAGTAGCTATTGAGCATTCTACCATTTTCTGAGTTTGATCTTTTGAATCCGATCTAGTCTTCTGTTTGATCAATTTGAGTCCTTTTTATCTGCTGTCAAAACCTTGTCATAACTATCAATCTTCAATCAATCTTCAAAAATAGACTAAGTGTTGAGAACTCATGTCCGCTATCTTTTGGGCGATCTATCCCATACATCCAGGGCACAGTTTCCTTCACCCACATCTCATTAGATCTTCAAAACTATCATAATCTTGACAAGGTTGCGTCATCCAATTTTTTTGAATCAAATTGTTCTTCAGTTGTCTTCATCCTTTTTTTTGTTTCATTCAAAGTTAATGGTGGAGACCAGAGCTTCTTCACACAAGAAATCAGAAGAAACGTCTCAGAACTTACTTTTGACCAATACCCCAGGTCCAACTCTAGAACAACTCATCAAGTCAGGTATCTACAAAGACGACGGTCTCGGTAACTTTTGATTGAAAACTGGTTACATACCTCCTTTATCAACTCACAGAGGTAATCAGCAAACTCCTCCTCAATCTGTTCCAGGGAGCCCAAAGACTCCTACCATGTCTCAAGCAGGGACAAACCATGATTCTCTAGGAGGAGGATCCCAGGGACACTATTCTCAACATAATGCTGACCAAGAACCCACCCCCTCTGAAATCCATCGATGTCGAAATGATGATGAATTCAAGAGAATGATGAGCCATTTCTTGAAAGTGGATAGAGAGGCATACTTTTTACAATTAGCCGAGGAAGGGGCTAAGCTTCCTCCCAACTTTAACATTGATGATATAATCACACATGAGGAAGAAACTCCACTCACAGCTATGACAAAATAGATGCATGCTATACAAGTTGAATTTAACAATCTTAAGAAGGAGAAGGAACCCAAGGAGTTCTCCATGGAGGCCCTATGTCCTTTCCCGTTCGACAAAAACTTGTATATGCCACCATTCCCAAAAAGAGTGGAGATACCAAAGTATGACAAATATGACAGACACTCTGATCCTCAAGATCATGTCAGAGATTTCTGTATGCAATTCATGGAATTCATGCATGAACTGACTTATCTAATGCATCTTTTTCCTAGATCCTTGGGAGGAGCATCCATTCAGTGGTTTTCAAGATTACCTTCTACGATCAAAACTTTTGAGGAATTGATTAAATTGTTCTATCAACAATATTCCTACAATATTCAACATCCGATTACCATGATCGATATTTGTAACCTCAAGCAATATCCAGGGGAATCATTCCTAACTTTCCTCAAGAGGTGGCCAAAGAAGTTTTCTCTATATGCTAGACCAATTCCTGAAATGGAGAAACTTGAAATCTTTATCCAGATCCGGATCTGAAACCATATTGGTGGAAAGATAATGAATTATGTGCTTTCCATCGGACTAAAGGTCACAAAACTAATGGATGCTTTCACTTGAGGCATACCATTCAAGACTTGATAGATCAAGGGGATATCATGATCGATAATCCTACCAGCAATAATGATCACACAACATTTACAGAACCATTTCCACAACATGGCAAAGGAGTTTCCATTTCCCAGCCTAACATGGGGGCAAAAGTCAACTATGCCTACCCTAGAAATGATGCTGTCATCAATATGGTTGAACCATGTCTCTCTGAAAGCTGCAATGTCATCACAATTGTACGAAGAGATAGAAATCATTCCTCAGCTAATGCAGTTACCAGATCACAAGCTCAGACTCATCTAAAAGGACAAACACCAAGTTCATCTAATGTCCCTAAGATACCTTTCAATCTCACATCTGCTTCTAAACAGAAGGTTGCCTCAAAATCTTCCAATCCAAAGGATACTAGACCTACATCTTGCAGCATCATCCAACAACTCCAGCACACCAATGCCAAAATCTCTATGCTTGAGTTACTTCGAATATCTCCAGCTCAGAGAGATATCCTAGACAAAGCTTTGCTCAGCTCTAATGTTCCTGATGATCTAGATCTAGACAGGTTCCAGACTATGGTTGGTCATCTAACATCTCCGCAATATATCTCCTTTTCAGAGGAAGATGACAACTCTTTGAGTCACCCACACAATCAGCCCTTACACATAGAAGTCTTGATCCAGAACCGTCGCGTCAAATGTGTGTTGATAGATGAGGGTGCAGGCCTCAACATTTGTTCTTACAACTTAATCACACAGTTGGGATTCTCAGAGGTGGCTATTGATCCTCAAAAGAAGATCACTATAAAGGCCTATGATGAACAGGAAAGATCTTCTAAGGGCACCATTGTCTTACCCATCTGAGTGGGTCCAGTCATCAAAGATACCACATGTCAGGTGCTCGATCTACCATTGGCTTATAATATCCTTCTAGGGAGACCCTGGATCCATGAAATGCAAGCCATTCCTTCTATGTATCATCAACGCTTGAAATTTCCCTATGAAGGAGTGGAAGTTACTATCCCAGCAGATCTGAATACAACTTGCAATACATTGAAGGAAAGTGTCGATAAGCTTGTTCCCAACAATAGAGAATCTTTCATCAAGCAACAAAATGTCACTTCCACATCTAATATGGACGACATTGCTAAAGATATCAATATTAAAGAAAATGGGATGGGAGAATACACTATAGAGCCAGTCTTGTCTCTGACATCTCTCCCAATCTCACCTAAGTCCTATGGCCAATCCTTGAAGCAGTCTAAATCAGAACCTAAGGAACCTATGGAAGCATACAAAAGACATTTTGTGGTGGAGCAAGTATCCAAACAAGAATTTGAAGAGGATGAAGCTGTGCTGGCATGGCTATATAAAGAGGATTCTGAATCTAAAATTGTTCAACCTAGTGAATCTATAGCACCGACAATCCCTGCTAGTTCATATGGTCCAGGAAACAAATTGATAGCCAAGATGGGATATTCCGGTCAAGGACCTCTAGGAATTAGGGGAAAGGGTCTTGTGACCCCCATTTCACATATTGGTTGAGCCAAAAAAGATACTGGTGGCATAGGGTTTAAGAAGAAACCCTATCATCTCAAAGGTGGTTGTTCTCATGTCATAGAACAAATTGCACCTGAAGAACCCCTTCTTAAGAAAGAAGATATAGAACCCTCTGATGATGATTCAGATAGCTCTGAACTTATCCCCTATGAAAAATTGCCTAAAGAGATCAAAGATCTTCTTGATGATACAGATGATCCTATCAGAAGAATTAATGTAGTAGAAACACAAGAACCTACTGTAGCGCAAGAGATGGTTGCACCACAAGAACCAGCCAAATCTCAAAGGCAATCAAACTAATCAAGAAGTAGGGGGTAGTTATTCTGACATTGATTCCATGAATATGAATTCAAGTCAGAGACTGAGGGTAATCCTTCTTGGGGTATTCATCCTGATTTCACACATTTTCTAAGATTTCCTAGAGATTGTGAATCAGAAGATGAGTCAAATGATTATGAATGGGGTGCCATTCCAGAAGAAGATGAGCTTATAACAGAGAAATCTATTGATGTTATTCACCAATATGTCTCTCAACCCAATGTAAGTCTAGAGCGAAACAATGAACTTAACGTGTTTGATCCACCTATGGCTGAAGAGGACTCCCATGATGACGTTGAGCCTATTCATGAATTGAACATTTTGAGCTGTAATATCACCTTTGAACTTGAGCGTCAGGTTAGGACCAATGATGACATATCCACATCCGTGAACACCATATCCCAAGCCTTTCCCGCTTTGACTATCCAACGCCTTGATCTTATCGACCAAACTTCCACAAACCCAAACCATGGTATGTATACCTTCCCAAATGACTATGCCCTTGCCTGCTACCTCAATGCCGTTGAGCCTATGAGTACTTCCATCAGTGAACCGAGCGTCAGCATGACCGAGTCGGACATCAAATATCTTAGTCAGAAAAACAAGAGTAAAAAGAAAAAGAAAAAGAGTTCTGAGGGTGAAAACCACTTTGTGGTAGTCTCAGAACCGACAAAAGTAAAAAGAAAAGATGTATCTAAAGGTGAAAACCTCTCTGAGGTGCCTAAGGATGAGATATTTGATATCCTTCCAAGTCATTTACAGGATAAATCTCCAGTTCTAATTGAGCCAACTCAATCCATCAATTTGGGTACAACAGAGGAACCACAATTGGTACATGTAGCACAATCTTTATCAGACGAAGAGAAACAGAACTTCACTACCTTCTTATCAGAGAAAAAGATCAACTTTGCATGGAAATATTCAGATATGCCAGGATTGGATCCCAATCTCATTATGCACCATCTATCCATTTCTCCCAGAGTAAAACCAATCAAACAAAAATTGAGAAAGATGCATCCTCATGTTGCATTCTTAGTCAAAGAAGAACTAGAAAAAATCCTAAAAGCTGGATTCATCCATGTCATAGATTACGCTGAGTGGATTTCCAACATTGTACCTATTTCCAAACCAAATGGTTCCATCAGAGTGTGCACGGACTTTAGGGATGTGAACAGAGCATGCCCTAAGGATGATTTTCCACTGCCTAACATTGATATGATAGTGGACATGACTGCGAGCTATGAAATGTATTCCTTAATGGATGGCTTTTCTGGGTACAACCAAATCAAAATTTCTCCAGAAGATCAAGAGAAAATAGCTTTCACATGTGCGTGGGGAACTTTTTGTTGGAATGTTATGCCATTCGGACTCAAAAATGCTGGAGCTACATATCAAAGAGCAATGACATCTATTTTTCATGATATGATGCATAGAACAATGGAGGATTACGTAGATGATACCTTGGCAAAATCCATGATTAGAACTGAACATCTAACAGACTTGAGCATGATCCTCGACAAAATGGAAAAATTTAGTCTTCGACTAAATCCTAAAAAGTGTGCTTTTGGAGTCACTTCTGGAAAGCTCCTAGGATACATCGTCTCCAAGAAAGGCATTGAAGTTGATCCAGCTAAGGTCAAGGATATAATAGAGATGCAACCTCCCACAAATATCAGTCAAATGAGGACGTTGCAAGGCAGAGTTCAATCTATCAGAAGATTCATATCATAGCTAGCAGACATCTCATAGCCTTTTACAAAAACATTACATAAAGGTGTGACCTTTGCATGGAATGAAGAATGCGAGAACAACTTTAAACATATCAAGAAGTATCTATCAAATACACCTATATTGATGCCTCCTATTCATGGGAAGCCATTAATATTATATGTCTCCGCAACAGATACATCACTGGGGGCATTGCTAGCACAGCATGATGAGAACAAGAAAGAAAGAGCCATCTACTATATCAGCCAAACTTTAGTGGCCTATGAGAAGAACTACTCAATGATAGAGAAGGCATGTCTCGCTATGATCTTTGCATCACAAAAATTGAGACACTACATGTTAGCTCATACTACTCATTTGGTAGCTAAAATTGATCCACTGAAATATCTCCTAAGCAAAGCTGCCCTCACAGGTAGACTAGCTAAATGGGTCATGCTCTTGAGTGAATTTGACATTGAATATGTTGAAAGAAAAGCTATCAAAGGACAGGTCATTGCTAATCAATTAGCTGAAGCACCACTGTTTGATGATACACCCATGCAAATGGAATTTCCCAATTCCTCTATCATGCACCTCTCTTCTAGAGCATGGCGGTTATTCTTTGATGGCTCCTACACATAGAATGGATCTGGAGTAGGCATATTATTCATCACTCCTCAAGGATACTCGATACCCAAAGCATTCAGATTAAAGTTTCCTTGCACAAACAATATTGCTGAATATGAGGCACTTCTCAATGGTATGAAAATGGCAATACAGTGGAGAGTTACAGAGATGCACATTCATGGAGACTCACAACTGGTTATCCACCAAGTCAATGATGTGTACCAAACCAAAGATGAAAAGCTCATTCCTTACAAGAGAATGGTAGATGATTTAAAGAAATACTTCATCTCTATCACATTTGAACAAATACCCAGAACGGAGAATAAGGCCGCCGATGTAATGGCGACACTATCTACTCTCTTACAGCAGCCCGAACATGAGCTACGCTATGAGTTCCTAGTGGAAGCCCTATCCTATCCTGCATATGACTCCCCTGAAACCCGCATGATCTACACTGTTGTAGGTTATGATTCATCCCGCTATAAAAATCTATTCTCCTATCTCCATGACCAAATCATCCCTAAGTCCTTTAACCATTTTGAGAAACGTAACCTTATCCGATCCGCATCCCGATATGTCATCATTGGTAATGATCTATACAAACAAGGTCTAGATGGTACACTGCTTAGATGTTTAGAATGGGAAGAGTCTCAACGTGCATTAGAGGAAGTCCACGAGGGTATATGTGGGTCACACTCGAACGGTTTAACGTTAGCTTGAAAACTTATTAGGGCTGGGTACTATTGGCCTGAAATGGAAAAAGAGGCTATTAAATTTGCTAAAAACTATCAACAGTGTCAAGTACATGGCAACTTGATTCATGCTCCAGGGAGAGATCTGATTCCCTTTACTACACAATGGCCTTTTCAATAATGGGCATTTGATCTCATAGGTGCTATCCATCCACACTCTTCTAATGGACATACCCATATAATCACAGCTACATATTATTTTACAAAATGGGTAGAAGCAGTTCCTCTAACACAAGCAACGGGGAAACAGATCTCTATGTTCATCCTGAACTACATCATTTGCAGATATGGGATCCCTCACTCTATAATCACAGATAATGGGGGATAATTCAAAAACAAGGACCTAGATGACTTATGTGCCAAGTTCAAAATTACTCAACATTGGTCATCTATCTACTATCCTCAAGGGAATAGATAAGCTGAGGCTTCAAACAAAAATCTCCTGAAGATCTTGCATAGAACAGTGAATAAAATAAGAAGAGACTATGATGATCAATCCAGCTCTCTGAGCATACAGAACTAGTATCAAAATGCCTACAGGGGCTACACCTTTCGCTTTAGTTTATGGGTCTGAAGCGGTACTGCCTATTGAGGTTGAAATCCCATCACTCAAAATCAAAATGCATGGACTTGTCACTGATGAAGACTACAGAGTGTTTAGGTTACAAGAACTTGAATTACTAGATGAATGCAGGCAAGCAGCGTATCATCATCTCAGAGTGTATCAGAAAAGAATGTCTAGAGGCTACAACAAGAAAGTCAGACATAGAGAATTTCAGGTTGGCGATCTAGTGTTGAGAGAAAATCCTAAAAATCAATCACATCGAGAACGCAAGGGGAAGTTCGAACCCAACTGGCTGGGTCCTTTTGTAATCACTACTACTTTTGGCTCTGGTGCCTATCAACTCTCAACAACTGAAGGAGAACAGCTCCGAGAACCAATCAACGTTCTCCATCTGAAGAAATTCTACGCTTAAGGCATTCAGTGCTTGGTAAATGTCCTGAAAAAAATCTTAAAAATCAGAAAAAGTCCTGAAAAAATGAACATCTTGGTGAAAACCTAGCAATAGGCACCTTGATGATTCACAAAAAAATCAAAAAATATCAAAAGTACAAAAAAAATTGAAAAAATAAAAAATACAAAAAAATGAAGAAAGAAAAAAAAGTTGCCTTGGTGAAAACTTGGAAATAGGCACCTCGGTAGCAAAAATAGAATCTCTACCAAGATGGTGAAAACCTGGCAAACAGGCGCCACTTGTTCCAAATGCTCCATCTATCAGCACAATCTTGGTCTTTCCCAGCTTTCAGTCTTGCTTTAGTTTGTACATATCTCTCGGTTTGTTTTTGCATATCCTAGTTTCAATAAGTCAGTCTGTACACCAATCAGCTCAAGCATCTGTATCCTATCAATGTTCAAACTTGGGGGCAATCAATGTCATATCCTATGGCCTCCAATGTATCTTAGACATGTCATATCCACTCAGAGTCCTTTGAAGCTTCAAGTTGAGTCAGTCAGTCAGTCTCGTTTCCAGAAAGGATTTTGCATCAACAACAATCAAACATCAAAACTCAACTGAAAACAATCTATGCTTTTTACATGCTTTTATCTCCTTGTATGCTTACTGATCTGCATTGAGATTTTTGCATATTGTGTCCCTTCGAGCTCTTCGATGATGTCCTTTATAGGATTTAGAGAGTGATGACTGGGGGCATAATCTTTTCTTGATCTTCTACTTGTATGTGAAAATCTAACAGCTTTGAAAATTTTGGATTGAAATGGTGTCCGAGTGTAAGAGCCTCTATCTCAAATTAGATGGCCATGCGTACCTCGACCATTGATACCTGGAAAATTCAAGGAAGTTTGATCTCACTATTGTCTTTTTGAGTAAGTTCTTTCTCCTACTGTGAACGCAATCTTGCCTAAGGATGTGAACGATAAAGGGTCACTACGGGTAATTCACATTGGATTTAGAATGATCTCTTGACTGTTTGATGTGTATGTTAAACGCAAATTGCTATATCAAAATAGACATGATATTCAAGTTATCCTAGCGCTTGTGCCTTGGTGCTTATATCTAATCCGACATTTCGAAAACAAAATCAATATTCATATATCCATGGTTGTTTGACCAATGGGTGTTGTATTGATTCTTGCGCATACAAATCGATATTCATATGTCTATGGTTTCATGGCTAGTGGGCATTGTATTGATTTATCCGGTTACCTAAAAGTTCAATGATGATAACAAATCGACACATGATCAGTGACTAGGTCCTCGGTCTTAGGTTGCATTTCATTTTGCATGTCTCATTTCATTTTGCATGTTGCATGATCTCACAATGATTAAACGAACTTCAATGCTTAAATGATTCTTCAAATCGCATCTTCAAGTCTAACAAGAACTACATCTCACACGAAGGTTCCTCAAATGAAATAGCAAGTAGAATCCTTTTTCGGGATCAAAATTCAAATCTGAGATCATTCATATTATTAACTACTTGCATAATCAAGCTTCAATCATCACAGAAATCCAGTATTCAACTTAACTGATTATCTTACATCAAACTATCAAAATTTCAACTTGGTCAACCATGGTCAACTCATGGTCAAACCTAGTCAACCTTGGTCTCTAGGACCTCTAAACGATGCAGAATGTGTTCTTAGATGTGTATAACCACTTCTCAAATCAATTAACATGCTTCTAAACTATAACGCTGACTTTTCTTGTCAGAGTTCAATTTTAATTCCGAAGGGGGCATGGTATTGCACATCAATTCAAAGTCTATAAATCAAAATTCTATCGATCAAGTCTATCAATATCTTTCATCAGTGATCAAGACAACAATCACGTCTAGTCGCTGATTCATCAAAAGTCCTCATCGCTCGGGGAAAATCTATCATCACTTGGGGCATATCAGATTCATCAATCCATATCAATCTGGTATTCTCTTAATCTTGTAAACCGTATCAGTTTTTGCAACCATCAGATCATAGTGTTCTTTCCTTGGTTCTTCGGCAACTGAAGGGTTTGGATGTGATACTTGCTAGTTCTGCTAAGACAATCGAGTCTAGAATGGGTCACTCACTTCTTATCAATCCTAAGGTTCAAAATCAGGCATTTTGACACTTTTTCACAATCATAGGTTCATTTGCTGCTACAGTGAACATTATCTTTGGTCATTCAGGACCTATTATCTCCATATCAATTCAATATCAATCAGCTTCTATCTCATATCAATTATCAATTTCAAACATCAGTTTCATATCTTTATCAAACACAGACTATCTTTGAACCACTGCGCCTCACACAGTAATTCAAAGAGGGGCAAAATGTAATACCCTAAAAATGGGCTATAAGTTCATTAATCTCCTATATCGACAATTCGAATGAAATCAACATCAAAGTCCTAATCTAAAGCACATCTAAACATCATCGAATCATAATTGATTATCTTAAATTTTGCATCGGAGAATATTCCTAGTAATATTCCTAATTATCTTAATTATCTTTAATTTTATAATTATTTGGCAATAAATCACATTTATCCTAAAGTTTGATTAATTGAATATTTTCATATTTAATTAATTAGATTTAATATTTGCCACTTAATTGTGTAATTAAATTTAATTATATCTATTATTAATTGTATTATTTAATTTTGACAATAAATCTAATATCATATGAATAATTCATTAAATTCTTATTTAATTAATTAAAGCAAGTTGTCATTATTTAATAATATAGTTTTTAATAAAATTTTGATTAAATAATTGATTAACCCATAAATCAATTGTTTTATTTTTAAAAGCAGTTAAGTTGGAAATAAATCACTTTATTATTAAATTAATTCATAAATAAAACATGCACAATCATAAAAGCAGACAACTATCAATTATCAATTAAAGCTAAACTCTATTTTGAGTTAAAACTTAGCTTTTGCATGTTTTTGTGAGTTAATTATCTTTTATTAAAAAATAACTCAAAAATCAAGTTGAGTTATTTGAGTGATTTATGGCTTTTTCCCATGCACCTCCAAAGCCCTGGATTTCTATAAATTAAGGCTTTAGCTCTTCACAAATCATCTCATATTTTGCACAATCATGCTGGAGGATTGGAATTGAAGAATCAAAGCTCTTGCGAATCGACATCTTTGTGAGATCAATCTTATTTTTTTTTGCATTCATTTAGATTCATATTTCATATCATTTCTAGATTAGCATAGCATATCAGTTTTCAATAGCATAGATTCATATCAAGTTTTTATCAATTATTATTGCATAGAAAAATCCAAAAAAATAGAATAATTACATTCAATCTCATATCTACATCAATTGCATTCAAATCCTTCATTTAGGTGTCGTCTAGGTCACTGATCTCGATAATAATCTGAGAACATTAATCTCGCACCTACTAGAAGGCAGTAAATCGCTTGGTTAGATTAGATTTCAATTTTGCATGATTTTGATTTTTGCTAACCTCTAATATTTTACTGAGTGTTGTGTCTACAGATCAGGTACAATTTTCACACACACATTTCTCAACTCCTATCTCAATATCTCTCAATCGGTTTCTATCTTGAGATCGGTTTATCTTTTGAATCAGTTTCATATCTTTATCAAACACAGACTATCTTTGAACCACTGCGCTTCGCACAGTAATTCAAAGAGGGGCAAAATGTAATACCCTAAAAATGGGCTATAAGTTCATTAATCTCCTATATCGACAATTCAAATGAAATTGACATCAAAGTCTTAATCTAAGACACATCTAAACATCATCGAATCATAATTGATTATCTTAAATTTTGCATCGGGGAATATTCCTAGTAATATTCCTAATCATCATAATTATCTTTAATTTTATAATTATTTAGCAATAAATCACATTTATCCTAAAGTTTGATTAATTGAATATTTTCATATTTAATTAATTAGATTTAATATTTGCCACTTAATTGTGTAATTAAATTTAATTATATCTATTATTAATTGTATTATTTAATTTTGACAATAAATCTAATATCATATGAATAATTCATTAAATTCTTATTTAATTAATTAAAGCAAGTTGTCATTATTTAATAATATAGTTTTTAATAAAACTTTGATTAAATAATTGATTAACCCATAAATCAATTGTTTTATTTTTAAAAGCAGTTAAGTTGGAAATAAATCACTTTATTATTAAATTAATTCATAAATAAAACATGCACAATCATAAAAGCAGACAACTATCAATTATCAATTAAAGCTAAACTCTATTTTGAGTTAAAGCTTAGCTTTTGCATATTTTTGTGAGTTAATTATCCTTTATTTAAAAATAACTCAAAAATCAACCTGAGTTATTTGAGTGATTTATGGCTTTTTTTCATGCACCTCCAAAGCCTTGGATTTCTATAAAAATAAAGCTCAGCTCTTCATAATTCATCTCTCAAAAATCTCTCAATCATCTCTCAATCATCTCTCAATCATCTCTCAAATTTGCATCCAAGCATCTCATATTTTGCACAATCACGCTGGAGAATTGGAATTGAAGAATCAAAGCTCTTGCGAATCGACATCTTTGTGTGATCAATCTTTTTTTTTTTTGCATTCATTTAGATTCATATTTCATATCATTTCTAGATTAGCATAGCATATCAGTTTTCAATAGCATAGATTCATATCAAGTTTTTATCATTCTTATTGCATAGAAAAATCCAAAAAAATAGAATAATTACATTCAATCTCATATCTACATCAATTGCATTCAAATCCTTCATTTAGGTGTCGTCTAGGTCACTGATCTCGATAATAATCTGAGAACATTAATCTCGCACCTACTAGAAGGCAGTAAATCACTTGGTTAGATTATATTTCAATTTTGCATGATTTTGATTTTTGCTAACCTCTAATGTTTTACTGAGTGTTGTGTCTACAGATCAGGTACAATTTTCACACACACCAGTGGAAGCACTGATAATTTGGTGTCAGAAGAGATAGTGACAAAGTTGAAGCTCAAGAGACAGAAACACCCACATCCATATCAGATTGCCTGGGTACAGGATGACCACAAAGTCATGGTCAATGAACAATGCCTGGTGAAGTTCAAGATTGGCAGATACCAAGATGAGGTATTGTGTGATATCATATCTATGGATGCATGTCATATGTTGTTGGGTAGACCATGGTAGTTTGACAGATGTGTTGTACATGATGGTCGTGCGAATACCTATTCCCTGACAAAGGATGGAGTGCGACATAAGCTAAAACTATTGAAGGAGACTAAAGAAAAGGTATGTGGTAATGCAAGGATAACTTTTTTTGATGGAAGAAATTTCCTAGATGGTATGAGGCATGAGCATGTATGTTTTGCTTTAATTCCAAAAGCTGGTAAAGAGTAAGTAGAAGATGTTCCTATAGAAGTTGCAGATTTGTTGAATGAGTTTTAGGATATTGTATCCGATAATGTGCCTGATGGATTACCACCATTCAGGAAGATCAATCATCAGATGAACTTGATCCCAGGAGCGAGTTTGCTGAATAAGGCAGCACACAGAATGACACCTATAGAAAGTGAGGAGTTGAACAGAAAAGTACATGAACTGTTACAGAAAGGATTGATCCATGTAAGTCTGAGTCCCTGTGCTGTACAAGCAGTATTAGTACTAAAGAAGAATGGAGAATGGAGGATGTGTACAGATTCTAGGGCAATAAAGAAGATCACAATCAAGTACAGGTTTCCATTGCCACAAATGGATGATATTATAGACTGTTTGAGTGGAGCTGTGTATTTCTCAAAGATAGATCTGAAGAGTGGATATCATCAGATTCTAATCAGAGAAGGAGATGAATGGAAGAATGCCTTCAAGACAAAGGAAGGACTATATGAGTGGTTAGTCATACCTTTTGGGGTAACCAATGCACCGAGCACTTTCATGCGGTTCATGAATGAGGTTCTGAAAGAATTTCTGGGTAAGTTTATCATTGTTTACCTAGATGATATTTTGATCTTTAGTAAGACATTGGATGAGCATATGATGCATATTTGTATGGTATTTGAGAAGTTGAGAGAAGAAAAATTGTTGATTAATTTGAAGAAGTGCAATTTTGTGAAGAAAGAATTGGTGTATTTGGGGTTTGCAGTTTCAGGAGAAGGTCTAAAAATGGACCTAGAGAAGGTACAGGCTATCCTTGAATGGCCTACTCCAAGGAGTGCTATTGAGGTAAGATATTTTCATGGTCTAGCTAGCTTTTACAGAAAGTTTATCAGAAATATAAGTAGTATTTGTGGACCCTTGACTGAAACAATGAGAGGGGATAAAAAAGAGTTTAAGTGGACTAATGGAGCAGAAAAAAGTTTTCAATTGTTGAAACAAAAAGTTACAAAATAACCTATTTTAGCACTTCCAGATTTTAATAAGGTGTTTCAAGTAGATTGTGATGCTAGTGGTACTGCAATAGGAGCTGTTATGAGCCAAGAAAGTAAACCTGTTGCTTATTTCAGTGAGAAGTTAAATGATGCCAAGAGAAAATATTCTGTTTATGATCAGAAATTTTATGCTATAGTTCAGGCATTAAAGAAGTGGAGACATTATCTACTTCCTAAAGAGTTTGTTTTGTATACTGGTCATCAAGCTTTTCAATATTTGAATAGTCAAGGAAAGTTGAATGACAGGCATTTGAAATGGGTTGAGTTTTTGCAAAGTTATACATTTGTTTTGAAACACAGGAGTGGAAAGTCTAATAGGGTTGCAGATGCTCTTAGTAGAAGGCAACTATTGCTGACAGAAATGCAGATTGAAGTGGTTGGGTTCAAGGAACTCAAGAATTTGTATCCAGAGGATCTTGATTTTGGCGAAGCTTGGAAAGCTTGTACAGAACCTGTTACTCTAGACAGGATGAAATGGTTAGATTTCATCATCCAGGATGATATGCTATTCAGAGGGAGTCAGTTGTGCATTCCACATAGTTCTATGAGGGAGAATCTCATCAAGGAGAAGCATAGCGGAGGATTGGCTGAACATTTTGGACAGTATAAAACCCTTGGTTTGGTTAGTGAGAATTATTATTGGCCACAGTTGCAGCAAGATGTGAAGAAGTTTGTATAGAGTTGCAGAGTATGTCAGATGGGGAAAGGAGTGAAGCAAAATACAAGGTTGTATCAGTCATTGCCTATACCAGAGAAGCCTTGGGAGGATATCAGTATGGACTTTATTCTTGGTTTACCAAGGACACAGAGAGGACATGATTCAATTTTTGTAGTAGTTGACAGATTTTTTAAGATGACACATTTCATTCCCTGCAAGAAGACTAATGATGCTGTTCATGTAGCAGAATTATTTTTCAGAGAAGTGGTGAGACTACATGGTTTACCAAAGACCATAGTTTCAGATCGAGATACTAAGTTTGTTGGATATTTTTGGCGGCCATTGTGGAAGAAGTTGAAGACAGATTTGAAGTTCAGTTCATCACATCATCCACAGACTGATGGACAGACAGAGGTGGTGAATAGAAGTTTGAGAAATCTACTGAGATGTTTGGTTGGGGATAAGCCAACAGGATGAGATTTGATTTTACCATAGGCAAAATTTGCATACAATAATTCTGTTAATAGAAGCACTGGTAAATCACCATTCTAGATTGTATATGGAAGTAGTCCAAGAAATGCATCTGAATTGAGAAAGATAGATAACGGAGAAACAAGTAGTGCTGAGGCTGAAGATTTTGCAGAACATTTGAAGAACATCCATGAGGAGGTGAGAAAGCATATTACCAAGATGAATGCACAGTATAAGGCTAAGTCAGATGAGAAAAGGAGGCATAAGGAATTTTAGGTTGGGGATGAAGTCATGGCTCATTTACGGAAGGAGCGATTTCCGGTTGGTACATATAACAAGCTGAAAATAAAGAAGTTTGGACCATGTAAGATATTGAAGAAGCATGATTCAGGAAATGCATATGAGGTAGAATTGCCTAATGAGCTGAATATTTCACTAGTGTTTAACATTTTAAATTTGACAGAGTATCATGAAGGAGGTGTTGAAGATGAGGTTACAGCAGCACAGTGGAGTATTCCAGCAACCAGTTTAGATATCAAGGAGATTGAAGACATACTGGACAGTCATGTTGGCAGAAGCACAAGGAATAGGACATATAAAGAGTATTTGGTCAAATGGAAAGAATGACCTGTAGAAGATTCATCATGGCTAACAAAGGAGGAGGTTAACCATCTTGGTTTTCCTCTACACACCTGAGTCGTGATAGGGTCACTTCTCAATTTACCCTGGGTGTCTGATGCAGGAGCATCCTAGGTGTAAGAGCAATCATGCATCACTGAAAAACAAAACATTTCTATTTTTATATTCAATAAGGGTTATTTTGTGCAAAGCTACTATTTATGAAAAGTTACTATTTCTGGTAATTTTTGTATGTGCTCAGAATGATCTGATTTCTTTCTTGGAGGTTCATTTTGGTCATATGAGTCTGCCAGTAAAGTTTCATTGCCAGATCAAGTGTATATTGGAAGATATTGAAGATTTTTGGTATTGGTAGTAGGGTACAGAAACTTTGAACTCAGTTTTGAAGGCTTTAGAGGCCCCGAACGAGGTCAAAAATTTGGGTGAGGGGCGCTTGCGCAAGTTAACCCTGTAGAGTGTTTTGTGGCATTTCTGAAATGGGGTTACAATAGCCGATCGGGTCAACTGGTGATGACTTATGGTCTTCGGAAGTTGGGCCACCTGAAATGGTAGAAAATAATTTTCTTCAAAATTTCTGTTCGGGTTTCAAAGGTTATCTTGAGCCGACTATGATGTAATAAAATGTAAAATAAAATAATTCTAAGTTTGGTCGGCCTTATTGGCTAAAATTCTGGAACCTTCCCAAGCAGTGGAAAAATTGTCTATATAAGGAAGGCTGTATTATTGTCTTAGGCAGTTCAGAATAGTTCTGGGTAGTAGATCTGGGTATTGATTCAAGGCTTTGTCCTACAGAATATTGTAAGGGAATGCCCATGTGGGTTTGCATATTGTAATTTTTAAAGTTTATAATTCCACATTTGTGGAGATAATAAGAAGCCAATTTTCTGTTCTTGCATAATATTGTTGTTGTTTCTCTATTTCTGTTATGTGTTTGTGGTATTAAGGGGAGCACCCTTCATCAAGTGGTATCAAAGCAAGAGTTCCTGAGTGTGTAAACAGATTGCTGACTGTGAGACAGTGTGCACCAGGACCGTGGTTAGGGTTTCAGCACGCATCGCAAAAATGCTTCCATGAAGGGAACATGGCGGAAGAGCTGGTGTTGTAACACCTGAGGTTAGGGCACTGTAGAGACAAGTGCGAGCATTGCAAGAAGAGATTCATAGAGGGATGAATCTTAATGTTAGAGATGGAAGCGAGGATGAAGCTGAAGAAGAATATCAAGAAGGAGAAGTCAAAATTGTGAACCAGGAGGAAGAAAGACTTTTTCAAGCCATTTCTAAAATTGGAAAAAGACCTAAGATTGAGGTTCCTACATTTTCTAGAAATTTTAACCCAGAAGAATTGATCGACTAGATCAATGAATGTGAGGAATATTTTGAGTATGAAGATGTTGAGGATCTTGATAGGGTCAAATTTGCGAAGGCCAGACTGAAAGGTCATGCGAAGATATGGTGGCAAGAGATTCAGTTGGAGTGAAATAGAAGGGGAAAGGAGAAAATCACGAGATGGGATCGGATGGTAGATAAATTGAAGCAACAGTTCATTCTTGTTGATTATGAGCTTGACCTACTGAAGAAAATGCAGAGTTTGAAGTAAGCAGGAAGATCTGTTCAGGAGTATACAGAGGAGTTCTATCGACTTCTCATCAGAACAGGCCATGCAAAAGCTGATAAGGAGAAAGTTGCCCGACACCTTAATTGGTTAAGGCCAAGCATTCAGGAAGAGCTAAATCTAGTTTGAATGAACAGTATTGAAGAGGCATACCAGTTTTCCCTAAAAGTAGAGGAAAAGGTAAACAAGAAGTTTGAGAGCAGAGAAAATGAAAGAGGTCACGGTGGATGATCTAGTGGACGGTCATATGGTGGCCAAAATGAAGATCCAAAAAAGAAGGATGAGGCCAGTAGCAGTCATAATCACTGAAGAAATATTTCCAATCGCTTCTAGAATCAGAATAATAGAGATCAGAGAGGAAGAGGAAGAGGACAAGGATCTGGATGAGGTGGCATCCGTTGAACATATTTTCACTATGGAGGAGAAGGTCATAGGGCATTTGACTGTCCTCAGCACCAAGGTAGAATAGATAGGAGAAATGAAGGCCAGGCCAGAGTTGCACATGTAGATGAAGATGCCAGATCATCAAATTCTGAAGATGCTGAAAGAGGAGAAACATTGATTAATAGAAGAGTCATGTTGAGTGGTGAGAATGAACCTGAGCAAAGGAGGAGCCTGTTTCACACCAGGTACAAGTGTGAAGGTAAATGTTGTGATGTGATTATTGATAGTGGAAGCACTGACAATTTGCTGTCAGAAGAGATAGTGACAAAGTTGAAGCTCAAGAGATAGAAACACCCACATCCATATCAGATTGCTTGGGTACAGGATGACCATAAGGTCATGGTTAATGAACAATGCCTGGTGAAGTTCAAGATTGGTGGATACCAAGATGAGGTATTGTGTGATATCATATCTATGGATGCATGTCATATGTTGTTGGGTAGACCATGGTAGTTTGACAGATGTGCTGTACATGATGGTCGTGCGAATACCTATTCCCTGACAAAGGATGGAGTGTGAAATAAGCTAAAACCATTGAAGGAGACTGAAGAAAAGGTATGTGGTAATGCAAGGATAACTTTTGTTGATGGAAAAAATTTTCTAGATGGTATGAGGCATGAGCATGTATGTTTTGCTTTAATTCTAAAAGCTGATAAAGAGGAAGTAGAAGATGTTCCTGTAGAAGTTGCAGATTTGTTGAACGAGTTTCAAGATATTGTATCCGATAACATGCCTGATGGATTACCACCAGTCAGGAAGATCATTCATCAGATAGACTTGATCCTAGGAGTGAGTTTGTCGAATAAGGCAGCACACAGAATGACACCTGCAGAAAGTGAGGAGTTGAACAAACAAGTACATGAACTATTACAGAAAGGATTGATCCGTGCGAGTCTGAGTCCTTGTGCTATACCAGTGGTATTAGCACCAAAGAAGAATGAAGAATGGAGGATGTGTATAGATTCTAGGGCAATAAACAAGATCATAATAAAGTACAGGTTTCCATTGCCATGAATGGATGATATTATGGACTGTTTGAGTAGAGCTGTATATTTCTCAAAGATAGATCTGAAGAGTGGATATCATCAGATTCAGATCAGAGAAGCAGATGAATGGAATACTGCATTCAAGATAAAGGAAGGACTATATGAGTGGTTAGTCATGCCTTTTGGGCTAACCAATGCACCGAGCACTTTCATGCGGCTCATGAATGAGGTTCTGAAAGAATTTCTGGGTAAGTTTGTCATTGTTTACCTAAATGATATTTTGATCTTTAGTAAGACATTGGATGAGCATATGATGCATATTCGTATGGTATTTGAGAAGTTGAGAGAAGAGAAATTGTTGATTAATTTGAAGAAGTGTAGTTTTGTGAAGAAAGAGTTGGTATATTTGGGGTTTGTAGTTTCAGGAGAAGGTCTAAAAATGGACCCAGTGAAGGTACAGGCTATCCTTGAATGGCCTACTCCAAGGAGTGCTACTGAGGTAAGATCTTTTCATGGTCTAGCTAGCTTTTATAGAAAGTTTATCAAAAATTTTAACAGTATTTGTGGACCCTTGACTGAAACATTGAGAGGGGATAGAAAAGAGTTTAAGTGGACTAATGGGGCAGAAAAGAGTTTTCAATTGTTGAAACAAAAAGTTACAAAATAACCTATTTTAGCACTTCCAGATTTTAATAAGGTGTTTCAAGTATATTGTGATGCTAGTGGTACTACAATAGGAGCTGTTATGAGCTAAGAAGGTAAACCTGTTGCTTATTTCAATGAGAAGTTAAATGATGCCAAGAGAAAATATTTTGTTTATGATCAAAAATTTTATGCTATAGTTCAGGCATTAAAGAAGTGGAGATATTATCTACTTCCTAAGGAGTTTTTTTGTATACTGATCATCAAGCTTTGCAATATTTGAATAGTCAAGGAAAGTTGAATGAGAGGCATTTAAAATGGGTTGAGTTTTTGCAAAGTTATACTTTTGTTTTGAAACACAGGAGTGGAAAGTCTAATAGGGTTGCAAATGCTCTTAGCAGAAGGCAACTATTACTGATAGAAATGCAGATTGAAGTGGTTGGGTTCAAGGAACTCAAGAATTTGTATCTAGAGGATCTTGATTTTGGTGAAGCTTGGAAAGCTTGTACAAAACCTGTTACTCTAGATAGGATGAAATGGTTGGATTTCATCATCTAGGATGATATGCTATTCAGAGGGAGTCAGTTGTGCATTCCACGAATTTTTATGAGGGAGAATCTCATCAAGGGGAAGCATAGTGGAGGATTGGCTGGATATTTTGGTCATGATAAAACCTTTGGTTTGGTTAGTGAGAATTATTATTGGCCATAGTTGCAACAAGATGTGAAGAAGTTTGTATAGAGTTACAGAGTATGTCAGATGGCGAAAGGAGTGAAGCAAAATATAGGGTTGTATCAACCATTGCCTATATCAGAGAAGCCTTGGGAGCATATCAGTATGGACTTTGTTTTTGGTTTACCGAGGACACAGCGGGGACATGATTTAATTTTTGTAGTAGTTGACAGATTTTTGAAGATGGCACATTTCATTCCCTGCAAGAAGACTAATGATGGTGTTCATGTAGCAGAATTGTTTTACAGAGAAGTGGTGAGACTACATGGTTTACCAAAGACCATAGTTTCAGATCGAGATACTAAGTTTGTTGGATATTTCTCACGGACATTGTGGAAGAAGTTGAAGATAGATTTGAAGTTCAGTTCATCACATCATCTACAGACTGATGGACAAATAGAGGTGGTGAATAGAAGTTAGAGAAATCTGCTGAGATGTTTGGTTGGGGATAAGCCAACAGGATGGGATTTGATTTTACCACAAGCAGAATTTGCATACAATAATTCTATCAATAGGAGCACTGGTAAATCACCATTCCAGATTGTATATGGAAGTAGTCCAAGAAATGCATCTGAATTGAGAAAGATAGATATAGGAGAAATAAGTAGTGCTAAGGCTAAGGATTTTGCAAAACATTTGAAGAACATCCATGAGGAGGTGAAAAAGCATATTACCAAGATGAATGCACAGTATAAGGCTAAGTCAGATGAGAAAATGAGGCATAAGGAATTTCATGTTGGGGATGAAGTCATGGTTCATTTGAAAAAGGAGTGATTTCCGGTTGGTACATATAACAAGCTGAAAATGAAAAAGTTTGGACCATGTAAGATATTGAAGACGCATGATTCAGGAAATGCATATGAGGTAGAATTGCCTAGTGAGCTGAATATTTCACCAGTGTTTAAGATTTTAGATTTGACAGAGTATCATGAAGGAGGTGTTGAAGATGAGGTTACAATAGCACAGTGGAGTATTCTAGCAACCAGTTCAGATATCAAGGAGATTGAAGACATACTGGACAGTCATGTTGGCAGAAGCACAAAGAATAGGACATATGAAGAGTATTTGGTCAAATGGAAAGAATGACCTGTAGAAGATTCATCATGGCTAACAAAGGAGGAGGTTAACCATCTTGGTTTTCCTCTGCACACCTGAGTCATGACAGGGTCACTTCTCAATTTACCTTGGGTGTTTGATGCAGGAGCATCCTGGGTGTAAGAGCAATCTTGCATCACCCAAAAAAAAAATATTTCTATTTTTATATTCAATAAGGGCTATTTTGTGCAGAGCTGCTATTTATGGAAAGTTACTATTTTTTGTAATTTTCATATGTGCTCAGAATGATCTGATTTCTTTCTTGGAGGTTCATTTTGGTCATATAAGTCTGCCAGTAAAGTTTCATTACCAGATCAAGTGTATATTGGAAGATATTGAAGATTTTTGGTATTGGCAGCAGGGTACAGAAACTTTGAACTGAGTTTTGAAGGCTTTAGAGGCCTCAGATGAGGTCAAAAATTTGGGTGACGGGCACTTGCACTGGTCAAGCCTGTAGAGTGCTTCGTGGCATTTTCAAAATGGGGTTATAATAGCCGATCGGGTCAACTGGTGATGACTTATGGTCTTTGGAAGTTGGGCCACCTGAAATGGCAGAAAATAATTTTCTTTAAAATTTCTGTTCGGGTTTCAAAGGTTATCTTGAGCCGACTATGATGTAATAAAATGTAAAATAAAATAATTCTAAGTTTGGTCGGCCTTATTGGCTAAACTTCTGGAACCTTCCCAGGCGGTGGAAAAATTGCCTATATAAGGAAGGTGGTATTATTGTCTTAGGTAGTTCAGAATAGTTCTAGGTTGTAGATCTGGGTATTGATTCGAGGCTTTGTCCTATAGAATATTGTAAGGGAATGCCCATGTGGCTTTGCATATTGTAATTCTTAAAGTTTGTAATTCCACATTTGTGGAGATAATAAGAAGCCAATTTTTTGTTCTTGCATAATATTGTTGTTGTTTCTCTATTTATGTTATGTATTTGTGGTATTAAGGGGAGCACCCTTCATCAATCATTCATTATTTTGTGCATTAATAAAATGTAACATTCATTAATTATCACATGATAACATTCATTCACACATTAATAAAATTTGACATTCATTAATTATGAAATTATAACATTCATGAACACATTATAAAATTTATGAACATTCACTACCACATAATTAAATTCATTGGCATATAAAAACCAGTCATTATCAATTAAGGTGCATAGATGACAATCATTTTTTATTTTTATTTTTGATTTCTAGTTTTTAAGATGTACTTGTTAAGATGACTATCGATATCATCATCATGATCATCTACCCTCTCATTAGATCTCAATGCATGCCTAGTTCTCTGTTGATGCAAAGGGGGGTCATCTGCAATAACATATAAAAGGGTTAAATTAAAAACATTTTATTATAATTACAAACATTTTAAAGTATTTCAGTACTTTACAGGCCATAATCATATAGCTCTTTACCTGATCTAGTCACATCATCAACATCGAGGTCAGTTTGTTTGGCCTCGGCCTCAACCTCAACATGCTCATTAACAGTGGCCTCTACACTCTCTACAGTTGCCTCTACACTCTCTACAGCTACAATACAAATTGTTACATTAATCCAAACACCAATTGCAATTAAATTTGTATTACTACACCAATCAATTTAAGATGTTTACTTGTATTACTGTGATGCACATCCTCATTGTCATCAACACCCATAGGTTGTGTATGGAAAGAATCGACAGGCTACATTTCAATTTCATACGCATTCATGTTATCATTATTTTCTTACTTAAAACAAATTTACTCACTTTATGTTGGAACTTAACATCAAATAAACTAATTGGTAAATAATTAAATTTGAAATATCATCTATTTAGCTTACTTACCCCAACGGGTCCATCGGTAGAACCTTGTGCACTTCTTATTCTTTCTACCATGGCTTTATAACCTTGTTGGAAGCCAATTCTCTTGTCCTCTTCTATGAGACTTATATTGAACTCCGCACCTTGCATTTTTGCTTGGTATCATCATATTTTATTTTATTGTTTCATCAAAACAATAAAAGATTTCAAATTATAAATAAATATTTAAAGATCAAAGAATTATTTTCAGTGTTAAAATCCATGTAAAGATTGTATTTTTCCAACACTTACAACTCGTGCAGCAAGTTTTGAATAACTGCCAGAGCCTAGCTTGTGTTGCCCATGCTTCTACAATCTTTCCTTTGTTGCCTTTGATGTGTCAGGAAATCTATGAAGAGATTGAAATATGTTAGTTTATATAGATATGAAGAGTATTTAGTACACAATTACATTCTTAATAGTATCACATACCTTCTTTTGTTCTCTGGTGGTGTATTTCCTCTTTTTACTTTAGTTTTCTCATTCGCATCCAGAATAAGACATTTCCACTCTAAATCAGGAATGCAAGGGGGGTGTTGGTAATGTGGGTTTTTCCTTAATGTACACTTGTATTGGTCCCTAATATACCTCAAACATATCTCATCTCTTTGAAGGAGCTTACCCTTCTGAAATGCACGAGGTCCAAAAAAGTTTGTCATACTCTCTATGAGATCATCCTTTAACTTTTCATTTTGTCTTTTCCACCTTTTAAGAAAGAAAATAGTGTTAGATTCAAAAATTGATGTAATGATAACTATCCTAGCAATGATATGAAATCAAAATAGTGGATTTGGGTTTTAGTTCAAATATGATGTTTCACCCTGTACAGATGGTGGGCCTGAATATCCGCAAACACTCATCATTAAGTTTACTATAGAAAACATCATTCCCTACAAAATAATCATGGGATCATTAGTCGAAGGATATAATAGTATAAAATAAGAATACAATAGATGTAAGCTTCTCATATTGAATGCAAGGTGTAATTAACATACGATTGTATAGTAAAAGAAAGGTCCAATCTTTAAAGTACCTAGAAGTTTTTCTATTTTCAAGGGAAGTCCTTCACTCACAAGCAATATGCAATCCTTCATTGTTCCCATACTAGCAATACTAGTACATCCAGGAAAATCACCATCAAGTGTTGCATCCCCTATTGCATAAATTGATTCCATTATGAAATGGCCCTAAGAAAGAACACTTCAAGGGAAATAAACATATATATATAATGATAGAGAAAAAATAATTTATGTATGATTAGGTGGTGCCATGGTGTCTATGGTCATGCTATGTGTTGCTGACATTGTAGGATGCAGTACATCTAAGCCTGCCATCGTATGATGTGGCAATAGTAAATGATCGTTGACAGGTGCTGAAGGACAAGATTTTTAGAGCATAATAAAAATAGTGATTAGCATGGACAATATTGTTAGAGAGTAAAAAAAAATATAGTCCAACATGCGATCTACCTGAACCAGCTGTAGTACCCTCATCATGGCCACGAGGATCAAAATTACATAAAAAAGCTGTAAAAGCAACACATCCACTTATTTTTTAATGACATAAAAGACTACTATAACATAAAAACTATTATTGAACTTTTGTTATAATTAAAAATTACATTAATACTTACTCGGTAATTTTGAGATAGGCACATTAGTTTAGTTGCCCTCTTTTGTGACTCAAGAGTCAGAGGGAATATAGATGCCAATTCAACCAATCTATTTCCAATTCTGTGGAGGCATTTTTTAATTACAGAGGCCGGCTCATCACAAGCACCCAAATCAACAACTAGGTCCTTGTCAAAGGACTCCTCTTTAGGGACTACGGGCTCCTTTCCCTTTCTCTACTGACCACCTATTTGTGACAATAATATTACTAACAATATTAGAATTAATCTAAAATAGTGATGAAAAGAATATAATAAAAAACTTTATTTAACATTTTGCTTCTATCTAATTTCTAGTTCAATAAAAAAGAGGTTTACCTGCTAGGAAGAAGTGCAAGCACGGTCATCATTGTCCCCACTAGGTGGTTGCTCCATATTATGGTCCTGTGTTATTAGTTAAAGTTAACCAATAATTAGAAAGGATTACATTAATAAATTTCATTAGAAGATGATGATGGAGATGAGGTGGATGGTAAGGAGACTCTCTAAATGTGGTTGGCAAAAAAACTCAATTATTTAATGGTACATAGTATGTACCTACACCCTAATGATAGTGACATTATTTGTATCTATGTGATTCAAATTGTAATCATTAAGCAGCTCTTCCCCTGCACTTATTGATTTTATTGCACATACAAATACATGATTTCCCTCGTGCGCCTCAAATATGCAATTAGGTTTCTTAATAGTTGATAGAGGTTGCGTGCTATTTATAAAACCTACAATATTCCCTGATGCTTTTGGCCTTCTGTCAATGTATATAGCCACTCTTTTACTTTGCTCATTGTCTTTTTTTTTAATATAATTTGCTGAGAGTGCATACCTATGCATACTTTTTTTATATTGAACAATTTGCATCCAAATTTTGTAATCATAACAAGGTCCAACATACTCCATCAATTCAACAACTTTATTGTAAGAGACCTTTATGCCATCCATGGAAAATAGGCCCAAACCATGTATTGACGATGGTGCAATATGATATATCTTTCCTTTAACACTAAAATCAGTGTTTATTGGAGGAAGTTCCTTGGGGACCCATTGTTTCTATAGATTTTGGTACCTAGAGGGCACCTCAATGTCGCCTTTACTCTCATCATCATAAGAACATGACCCCCCTTGAGCAAGGAAAAATTTCATGCATCTATTGAATTTCCTTCTAGTCTTTTGACCTCTAGTTGATCTTCCTAATTCAGACATACTAAATGACTCACTTTCTTCACTTGAGGAAGCCACATCTAACAAATACCTATTTGCTGCTACCTGCACTCCATCAAATGAGAGAGATAATGCAAGATATTTTGCAAATTGTGAAATATATTAATCTCTATAGGGTGTATTGACTTATACCTGTCGATCCATGAGACTGTGTGGGAGCTCATGAAAGGAGTCCAAGTACCTACATATGTAATTCAATTATCTAATGTTAGCTAAAAAACTCATGATACATATACTCAAAACCACATAGTAAGTACATTAAAAACCATAAGCATCCCATAGTAAGTACATCATGAATTAATTAGATTAAGCATTGATTGCATAATTGCACATTTCTATCAAGAAATCAATATTAAATAGATTAAGCAATGATCACGTAACTATACATTTCATTCATGTCATTCATCTTCTTCTTCATCCAACTAATCACCATGATCATCATTGACATCGACATCATCACCACCACTGTCATTATCTTCATCTTTGTCATCATCGTCATCATCATCATCATCATCATCATCATCATCATCATCATCATCATCATCATCAGCAATAGCAGCAGCAGTAGTAGCAACATCATTATCATCATCAGTTGCATCATCATCATCATCATCATCTTCTTCTTCTTCTTCAAGAAAAGTTGCGTTAGGAACATCATCGACTAACTGTTGTTCATGATAATCATCTACATCATCTTCTAGTTGTTCGCAATCTTCTTCCTCCATCGCATTATACCTCATCAACCTTCCTCTTGGACCATGTCTAACAACAAATGACCAACCTGATTTATGCGGAACCTCTAAGTAAAATACCTACTCACATTGGCTTGGAAGAACATAGGGTTCATCTCCAACTGGCTCAAACCACCTTGTATTAATCATTGGAAATCCATTGTCATGTTCAATAACAGTTCTATTAGGATCATTTTGATTAAGTCATAGCCTATACCATCTGACGATGAAGAGAACTAATCTGAAAGAATTAAAGTCACACTCAAGTATATCATCCAAAATGTCATAGTATCAATTTTCAGACTCTCGAGGATGTAAGTCATTTCTAGATGAAATATTAGTCACCTGAAAGACTGCACTTATCCTAGAATCACAAGTTCTCTTTGTGTCATCCAACTTTTTGATGCAAAATTTATGACCATTGTAAAACATAGCCTTGTGGTGTTTGACTTGCAAAAATATGTAAAACATGTATAAATTAATGTATCGAGAGTTCATGAATGTATGAGTGATTAATAAATTTATATGTACTTGGAAATCTTTTAAACCATGTGCTAAATCTATTTCCCTTTGGGTAACATTTGGATCTCCATTACGATGAGCTTCATTAACCAAAGAAGACAAAGCGTCCCATGTTAATGTGTGACCTAAATTATGACATCATTCATTCCATTTCGTCATCCAATCTTGATTGTTTGCAATATACAAATGTATTGCATCCCACTCTCGAGCAACTGTACAAAAAATAAATAGATGACTTACAACCAATTAATTTTTAAGATTAAGAATTAATTAATAGCTACAATAACATCTTATAATTTATTACCTCTCACTTTTCTCATTCTACCTTCCCCCACCAAGTACTCCCCTTCAAATTTTCTAATGGTCTCGAGATCCCAAATGCGATCTATATGGATCTTTGCTGCAAGCTTAGGAGGATATTCAGTAATGTACACCATAGTCTAGTATACCATATATCCCTCCACCATAGAATCCTCAGGATGTGCTCTTTACTGAACCAAAGCCTTAAAAAATTTCAGGTGCCTCTCAACCATCCACATTGACTAAGTGTGTACGGGTCCATACATTTCAATCTCCTCAACTTGGTGTATGAGGTAGTGTTCTTGTGCATTGAAAAAGGTTGAAGGTAGACACTTTTTCATTTCACACATTAGAAGAGGAATTTTTCTCTTCCAGTATTTTATATCTTCTCTATGAATTTCCTTAGATGACAACCACCTACAAGACATTCAAGACACAAAAATATATAAACACGAGACTTTACAACATATATATATATATATATATATATATATATATATATATATATATATATATATATATATATATATATATATATATATATATATATATATATATATATATATATATATATATATATATATATATATATATATATATATATATACAACAAATTGAACATATATCATTGCTTACCTCATGTATTTTCCAAAATCATATATCACTTGTTTGATGTTATTGTCGAAGTTCTCTGGGAGAGAAAGGGGTAGAACGTACTGTAACAATTATAAAAATAATCATGTCATTCTTTTCTCATATAATACAATGAGAAGTACATGCAGTTTACAAATATATTGTAAATACAAAAGAACATGACTTACCTTGATGAAGGTATATCAATCATGCATTTTCAACCCTAGCCCAAATTCACCTTTCTTTGATATGGTACTACTTATGTTTGCAACAAATCCTGTGGGAAATCAAATTTTTCATATCACTTCTTTTATGGCATCACTTTGTTGTTCTGTTCATAACCAAGGAAGGGCACTTGTATTAATCCGTTCTCCATTTCTATTTGATTCAATGAAATTTTTTATTGGATGATTGGATTCATGAATGTCATTACAAATTTTGACAATTTTTTCTTTGTCACACCTTCCATCCAATATCTTCCACAATGTCTCCACTACATTCTTTCCAATATGCATAGTATCAAATAAATGCACATCTTGTAGTTACTTGTAGTAGGGCAACCTACTAAATTGTCTGGGATAACTCTTTAGTCCCTTTGGAAGGTGCTTAGTAGTGTTGCCTTGACAACATTCACGATCATCAATCACATAATCAACAAACAAAACACAATAAAAATATACAAATTCCAAACATAAACCATCAGGTAGAATGGTAGTACCTTGATGATTAATTCTATTATATTCCAACTTCCATAAGTGAGGTGTCATTCTCTGTGGCTTAGATGTAGTCTCTTCTTTCCCATTGAAAAGATATTTTTCAATAATTTGATAGTTATGATTTTTGTGGAGAAAGTGTCTATACTCATCAAACACCTGCTTTCCTAAACTTTTTGAATGACAAGATTTCATCTTTGGACCACAAACTAGACATGCAAATTTTCCCTTTATTTGAAGACCTACAAGGTAATGATCCAATTGGATTAAGTATGTTAATTTTTATTTTTAGAATTATCATGTGCAAATTGAATTCACCATAATTAACATACCAAAAAAATGTGTTAGCCCTAGGGCATCATGTATTGTCCATACAAGCATTGCATGGAATTGAAATTGTCTATCTCCTATTGGTCTAGAGATGTCATACATAGTGACACCTTTCCATAACTCCACCAACTCATCGATAAGAGGCTCAATATAAACATTCATATCTTTAACTTGGTATTTACTTGGTTGAATGAACAACAACATTACATAATTATTGTGACCATTTTACTACAAGATTTATAATTACATGTAGATAACTATTAAATGATCAAATACCTGGAACAATCATTGCCAACATAATGTGCTCCCTCTTTATTGACATCCATGGAGAAATGTTATTGTTGATGACAAAAATAGGTCAAACAATGCGAATAGATCTTAGCTCTCCAAATGGATTGACACCGTCTGCTGCCACTGAAAGCTTAAGATTTCAAGGTTCTTCAATAAAGTGTGGCCACTTTTCCTCTATGTCCTTAAATATAGAACCATCTACAGGTATTCAAATAATGTCATCTTGACTCCTATTGTGTGCATGGTAATCCATAAATTATGCCAAGCTGCTACGCCTAAATAATCTTTGCAAACGTGGCATAATGGAGATGTAACGAAGAACCTTGTGAGGCCCCTTTTTTGTTATTTGATCTGTTCGATATCTACTCATATGACATTCAGGGAATTCTATTGCAAATTCATGTTCTTTATGATAAATAATATGATCATTAGGACAAGCATCTATTGCTTGATACTCTATTCCAATATCTTTCATAGTGGCACATAATTCTCGGTATGAGCGAGGGAGAATATTCGATGGTGGTAACAAGAACTCACCTATCAATCTATAGAAAAAAAATATATGTTGTTAATATTAACAATATTTATGGTACATGTTTCACCATTTAATTACTATAATGACATATATGACATATCGTAGCATATGTGACATTGTTGTGTTGGATAAACCATTCATAACCTTCAAGTTCAACAACAATAATACAACAGAGAGAAGAGTTGTTTGAGAGCCTTCGTAAAGGGGCATGGCTACCTTCTCAAGTAGAGGTATATCATGGATGACATCAACATCATCTTGATCATCATCATCAGTTGTGCCAATACCAAATGTGTCATGGATCAATATATTAGTACCATCATCTGGTGCATCATCGTCATCTTCCATGGAATCATAATCTTCAACTTCAATATTCTCACCTCCATGGTCCATATCATGTACTCCCCTAGGGAGTTCAACCTATATTAAAATGATGAACACAAATAAACCATGATAATGATCTCATCATCAGGTTTATTTCATATATATATTAATTGTTAAATAAATATAATGAAAAACTTACCAATTCATGATAATCAAAGCCTCCTTCAATGTGACCATTATCCCTACAATGTCTCTTAGCTATTTTGATTAGCAATATTTTAATGTTTAAGCGCTTACAATTATTGTACAGACAATAACATTTTCCATCACCTTTTCTTTTCAAGTTTGACCATAATTTATTGATTGCATCCCCACTACCTTCTTCACTTGAATTGTCTGACATGATGCTTCTTCACTTAGATTATCTATAACCTAATTATATATAGAAATTGAAAACTTAGTTATGAAATGATGTTGTAGTATAGTATACCAAATTGAAACACTTCTATTATTGTAGTCTTCCACCTCAAACTCTTTCCTATTGTGGCAAGAAAGAAAGATATTCAAATAATATAGTAGTTTGTAAATCAAAATAAAATGGAGGCAAGTTGTTGATTGAGGGTGCAGGGAACAACACCCATCAGTACTTTTATCAAATTGTAAATTTCAATTTTGAACCATTCTGTGAATATAGAACATGGATGTAATCTCAAAAAATAACAAAATGTAGACACGATAGATTACTTATTTTGTTATTCTACATTACTTACTATTGGAGTGCACGTTGCACCTGCAACTTGATCAAGTCTTGTTTGATACTTCAATTTTGTGTTCACTGTTCTGTAGAAGTACACAATTTTGTATTTGCCCAATATGTTATTCAAAAAACAACAATAGAATAAAATACTTGTTGAGAAAGATCATCATAGGAGTATTGAAAACTCAAGATTTAAGGTAACACAACATTATAAGACTGTTACATTCAACCTTCAACTCATGCACCTAATAAATAGGAGAAAAAATACATGAAATTGAAATATTTAACTAATGAATTGTGTTCTTATTCTCATCTTAATTGGCCAAATTTATATGAGATTTTAAAGAAGGCCTCACTCTTAATCAGCCAAATCTTCCTTGTACCACATAAAAAAACTGTGTGATAACTATGTCTACTCCAACCTTAATTGTTTAAGAATTCATCATATCAGATAAAGTATGTTTAAGAATTGTTGGGATTGGTCCTTTGGTGTGTACTAAATAGAATACAATTTTCAGCATATTATTATCACTCTATTTCTTTGTTGTAAACATGCCATTGGTTCAGTTTTGTAAAAAAACATTGTGTTAGATGCATTTAAAATTATCTTCATTGTCTTCTGATTGTCTAAATGCTTCTTTATTTGTCAACCAATTAATACATGCTACTATATAAAGAAGACAATCAGAAGACAATGAAGATTTGTTTGACAAAAATGAATACACTAAACTGAACCAATGACATGTTTACAAAAATTATCATAACTCACAAGCGAAACTGAAACAATGGCATGTTTATACCTCATTAGAGTGAGGAATAGCTTGTGCAAGGGTGAAAGTAGTTTTGATCATTTTGGTAGTGACTGTTCCTCTACACAATCAAGAAATGTAACTGTCTAATGATTATATGTAATGTTGAATGGATTAAATGCTTTATTCTTGGTAGAAGTGAATGGAAGGAATAGTGTTGGTGTTAGGTTTCATTTATTATTGAATTCAATGGTTTCCAAGATGTGTTGAGGAGTTTTCTCCTTGTTTAATGTTAATTGTTCTTGCACAATCCAGTCATACAACAGTGAAATGCTATGTGGAAGGGATGGTTGATAGTGTTCCTTGAGGGAAGGGAGATTTTGAAAGACTTTTTATCATTCTATTGTGTATTTCCAATATGTTTGGATGCAGGGCAGACTGGGAGAATGAAGGATCACTCACTGATTGCATGATAACCCAATTTTGAAGGGTCACTAGAAGAGGGGAATGAAGCATCACTCACTGATTGCATGATAACCCCACCAAGCATTCTTTCCTTTAATTGTATCTTAGAAATATATCAAAAACATTACAGATGTGCATATAAAAGTAAAATATTGTCCTTCAATTGTTCCACATTAAAGCATTTCCTCTTTGGAGTATTCTCTTCATTTGTACAATATCTGTCAAAAATGGTTCCCATATTTCTTCAAGATATATTTTAATCTTTATATTGAAATTTTGATTAGATTTGACCTATAGTTGATTTCATTAGTATTTTATAACATATACTCCTAATATTTTATATTATCCTTTTGAACTAGCACACTGCCATCAAAATGCATAATCATTGGTCATCTCAAGAAAATTCCTATTGACTAGTAGGATATCCTTATAAAAATTTGATGCATGGATTTCTTGTGAATTATCGACTGCTATGTATCCTATAAGTATGAAAGGAATAGTGTTGGTGTTAGGTTTCATTTATTATTGAATTCAATAGTTTCCAAGATGTGTTGAGGAGTTTGCTCCTTGTTTAATGTTAACTGTTCCTACACAATCCACTCATAAAACAGTGAAATGCTATGTGGAAGGGATGGTTGATAGCGTTCCTTGAGGGAAGGGGGATTGTGAAAGACTTGTCATCATTGTATTGTGCATTTCCAATATGTTTGGATGTAGGGTAGACTAGGAGAATGAAGGATCACTCACTGATTGCATGATAACCCAGTTTTGAAGGGTCATTGGTTGGGGGGACAGTCAAGGTCCAGATGATTGCACCATTGGAGGACCCTATTTCTTTGTAGTAATTTCTATTCAAATTGGATGCATGGATTTCTTGTAAATTATCAGCTGCTATGTATCCTGCAACTGCATCCATAAACGTCCATATACTTCTCTATGGTTGTAAGCACTTAGGGATCAAAATACAGAGACTAAATCAAAATCATTCTTTGTCCTATTTCCTTTTAACAAAGTCTCAACTATCAATGATACAATATACATTTGATGCCCTAAGCTATCAAATATACAAATGGTGCCTACCTAGAAGCTCACCAGGAGAATGAAGGATCACTCACTGATTGCATGATAACCTAATTTTGAAGGGTCACTGGCTAAGGGGACAGTCAAGGTCCAGATGATTGGGCCATTGGAGGACCCTAGTTATTTGTATTAATTTCTATTCAAATTGGATGCATGGATTTATTGTGAATTATCGGCTGCTATGTATCATGCAACTGCATCCATAAATTTTCATATACTTCTCTAGGGTTGTAAGCCACTTAGGGATCAAAATAGAGAAACTAAATAAAAATCATTCTTTGTCCTATTTCCTTTTAACAAAGTATCAACTATCAATGATACAATACATATGATACCCTGAGCTATCAATACAAATGGCACCTAGCTAGAAGCTCATGGACTGTCCATTTGATAACCACAGTCAACATTTCAAAAAAATGGATATCCTTGAGAAAAAGCACCAATAACATCAAATAATGGAGTTAAAGCATGGGCTAGGGCACAACACCAGTAGAATGCATTCATTTCAGTTAAAGAAATTTACAATGGCATCATTAAACATATATGCCAATAATATCAACAAACGTGAATCCAAACATTTGAATACAGTGAATCGATATCCTTGAGCACAAGCACTGGCTACAACATGACACCAGTAGAATGCGGTCATTTCAAAGAGCATTCATGATCAAATAAAATGAAATGCATTTGAATATGATGTGAGAGGCTTGAAAGATGAAGAAATCACATACCTTCTCCCGCACTTTTCTTTTGCTCCTTTTCTCCCACTCCCTCTATCCAATCAAAATAAAAATGATGAGGTGGTTTCACTTTTTTTTTTTATCTATACCCTGAATCTATCAGAATTTGAATGGTCAATTAGACACCCATCGAAATACTGACATCATCAAGGCCTATTACAAAAAAAAACCACCAAATTTGTAATAAAAAGTTACCCATCGAAAACTTATGTCAGAATTTGGCACCAAATGTAATAGTGTTTTAGGGATTTCTTGACCTTGTGTCCTTGATCTACAAAACTTTGAGATATGTCCAGCCTTGTTACAAGAGTGACAAATGACTAGAGGTCTCATATTCCTCGGTGCATTGACATGAGTCACCATTTTGCAATGTTTCACTGAGTGACCATTGTAGTTACATATCTGATATGTAACATTCTTGAAGCTTCTTGTATTGGTCTGATTCTAACTTCTTTGATCATGCTGAATCCTGTTATTCTTACTAGTCTTGCAATTTATTACTCTAAGACCAAATCTGTTACAAGAATAATAGCAACCATTAAAAAGTCTTACCTTTTAACAGTTCCTTGCAATATGTCCATGCTTGCAATCTGATTTTGTGCTTCATTGTATCCAATACAGCTAGTGTCTCCTTTGACTCTTCTTGCATATAACTAAGATTCTATCAAATCAGAACTGGTGTGCAACTTGTCAATGTAATTCCTTACTTCTTTCAATTTAGATTCCAATCTTTCTTTGCAATTCCTTAGATCCAAGATTTCCAAATTGGCTTCCCTTAATTCCTCATTGAGTTGAAGGTTCTCCTTGACTTGTTCATTATAAACATCTTGATTGTTCATTAGTTTGTCATCAAATTCTTCAAGATGACTTAATAAGGATGCATTTTCTTCATTCAACTTCTTGACTTTTTCTTCAAGATCACTATTAGAGCATCCTTTCAAATCCTTTCTTAGTCTTTTGATAACTAATTGAGCATCACTGACTTTTTATTTTAGTTCTTAAATTTCTCTTTCTGAACTATCTAGGTCTTCAAGAGTGGCTTCAAGATTCTTCTTAAAATTTTTCATTTCTACTTTTTCCATGATCTCCTCAAGTGGTTAAACTTCTTTACTGAGGACCAAAGCTCTGATACCAATTTTTAGGAATGGGAACACTAAGAGGGGGGGGTGAATCAGTGTTCACTATATTTTAACTTTTCACTTTAATCTTTATGCTAAACTAAAATGCTTAAGTACTGAATTAAACATTTACATAAACATGAAACATGAAATCAACACATGACACCAATATGGTTACGGGGAAACCCAAATAGGTAAAAACATCAGTGGGACTTGATACCCACTAATATTTTGTACTAGTGTTTTGTGATCCTTCTTAGAAGATCCTTTACCCTGTTAGGAGTAGCTTTACAATACTTTAAGTACAGTAGACCTTGTTAAGGTTCAGACCCTATTAGGAGTCTTTTAAAATGATCCCTATTAGGGGAGTGGACTCACTATCCTAGAGCTCACTACTCAAATGGTGAGGGCTACAACCTTCTGAATTTAGATACACACTATATCTGTAGGTGAACTATCACTGTGACACTGCTTGTCTAATTAGTTCCTTTGGTGTGCTAATACTTTGACCTCTAGAAAAGCTTTAATATGTCTTATGCTATCTTCACATACCTTTTCTCTACTTATCTCAACTCTATATCAACTTCCATACCAAATACAATTGGTGCATCTTATATTTATACGCTCATACAAATAAAATAATTAGGTCAACCCTATAACTAATTACAAACAATGCTTCCAAATGAATTGGCTTAAGCATGCTTACAATTATACATATAAACATGTCAGCAACCTAAATACAATGGGTGCATGGCCTTT
This sequence comes from Chamaecyparis obtusa, assembly GCA_027943335.1. Taxonomy (NCBI): domain Eukaryota; kingdom Viridiplantae; phylum Streptophyta; class Pinopsida; order Cupressales; family Cupressaceae; genus Chamaecyparis; species Chamaecyparis obtusa. The sequence goes on from BSBK01013365.1 coordinate 96,160, forward strand.
ACAACATTACATTATAATCACAAACCAAAATGCTAACTGTCAACTCTATGTTCTATTCTCTCCTGGCACACACTAGCTGTGCAACTTCAACTAACTGTAACTTTCACATCTTTGCATATCTACTTATGCACTCATAGACTAAGCATAAGTATAGTCTAAAAAACTTAACTTCTAGGGTGCATACCATAATTCATCCATACATACATGCACTGATGCTCTGAGCTGGAGGAACTCTACACACTATCCAGTCTTCAACACTTAGCTGATTTCTGATCTTCTCATCAGGTGCGCTGACTCCAAACTGCTATATGACTTTGTTTCCATAATGAAAACACTATATCTAGTCATATACATTAGTATAGTCAACTTTCCAACACCAATTCCACTCCCTTTTTATTTCATTTCAACTTATCTTTTACTTCTTTAGTCTTCTCTTCTACTACATCTAGTTTCCGTTCCAACTGAGCTAGTCTTTCTCTGAGAAATATGTTATCCTCTTCTTTCCCATCCACCTTCTTGACTAAATTTTGTATTAGTCACCATTTTTTACTTTGCAACTAACTCCTCTGGTTGGAACATCCTCCCACAAGCCTAATATTATATGTTTTAATACCAATCTTATATATACTCACCTAGCTTTCTTGCACTTGCTTGATTAGGACTCCTTGAGTTCCTAATCCATCCAAGATCCTAACTCTAACTCTTAGGATCCTCCAAGTCTCTTCTAATATATTTTAGGACTTCCTCCATGTCTCCCCTTGAGGTTACAAACTCTAGTGCTTCACTAGGGTATATATCTTCATTTAGTAACCATCTTCATATCTCCATTAGCTTCCTTCCAATGGATCCTTATTGTCATTTGTCATGGATTTGAATTTGAAGGGGTTCAATTTATTTTTAACACCATTTATAATTCCATCTTGATCCCTTTGGCTTTGGGTATTAGGGTCTTAGGGTCTTGTCAATTGATCTCAATATTTTGCTTCAAATGTCATATTAGGCCTATTAGCCCTCAATTAGGTCTCTCTGACTAGTTTTTGGCTATTCTTAGAAAATGTCTCTAAACAAACCAATGAACAAATATAGGTTTTTAAAACCTTTTTCATAGTTCTTTGAGATTCACTAGGTCTCCCTTCTCCAAACTAGCCATACATGTCCTTCTTGTATTCAAGGGATTTTAGGGCTAATGGGACTCCTTTAACTAGTCATTCTTTCTAGGCTTCAAAATGACATCATTTGGATTGATCAAGATCCAATCCTTTTCAAGAGTCTTTGTATTGATTGATAGACTCATTCAAACCACTTAGGTCAAACTCTTCAATTATACTTTTTCAATCTGATGTAGGAGCATCCTAGGTGTAGGAGAAATCTTGCATCACCCAAAAATATTTCTATTTTTGTATTCAATAAGAGCTATCTTGTGTAGAGTTGCTATTTATTGAAACTTTCTATTTTTAGTAAGTTGTTCAAATGATCTCAAAATGTTCTGATGTCCCATGTGGAGGTTCATCTTAGTCATATCAGCCTACCAGTAAAGTTTCATTGATAGATCAAGTCTAGCTTTGTAGATATTGAAGATTTTTGATATTGGCAGCATGGTACAAAAACTTTTAACTTAGTTTTGAAGACTTTAGAGGCCCTAGATGAGGGCAAAAATTTGGGTGACAAGTGCTTTCATGAGTTAAGCCTGTAGAGCACTTCATGGCCTTTCTAGAATTGTGTCATAATAGTTAATCAGGTCAACTGGTGATGACCTATGGTCTTCGGAAGTTGCGTCACCTGAAATGGCAAAAAATTATTTTCCTTCAAAAATTTTGTTTGGGTTTCAAAAGTTATTTTGAGCCAACTTTGATGTAATAAATTGAAAAATAAAATAATTCTAAGTTTGGTCGGCCCTATGGGCTAAATTTCTGGAACCTTCTCAGGTGGTGGAAATTGCCTATATAATGAAGGCTGTAGTGTTGTCTTAGGCATTTTGGAGTAGTTCTGGGTAGATCTAGGTAATAATTCAAGGCCTTGTCCTATAGAATATTGTAAAGGGAATGCCCATGTGGCTTTGCATATTGTAATTTTGAAATTTGTAATTCCACACTTGTGGAGATAATAAGAATCCCATTTTCAGTTCTTGCAAATTGTTTTTGTTTCTTTGTTTTTGTTATGTGTTTGTGGTATTAAGGGGAGCACCCTTCATCACAATCAAACACACTATTTCAAAGGCAAGCTCCTAGACGAGCTTCACTGGACTCGCCTAGGGATTTCTTGTAAAATTTTCTTCTCAAACTTCCAAGCCTCCTCCAAGCATATTTACATTGTACAGAGGCTCCCCTAACATGTTCCAAAGCCTCATGATGATTGCATAGTAGGGTTTCATGTGGGAGCCATTTTAGCACAACACAGTCTTGGAGAGGCTAGTGACTAGCAAAAACACAAAAGATTTACAACCTAAATAAAATATATACAAAAAAATTCCAACCTTTTCAAAATGAAATTAAAAAGACTCTACTTACTCAATCGACCATAAGAGATTTGATTAACCATTTCACATTCTATTGTATTAAGATTTACTATGACTATGCACACAAAACCAGAAATGCAGTTTAAGTGAAAACAACTCAAAAATTTGTAAATTATTCCAACCTCAGGATTTGGGTTCCATAGGGATTATATAACCCCTCCTCACATGGTCAAGTGGTTGAGATATCAACCATGCTCTAATACCTCTTCTTTTTCTTAGTTAGGACAATGTTGTCATGTAATTTTGCAAAATTGCAAAATTTGTCATGACAACATTTTGACAATTTTAGCAATTTTGCTTCAAGCCTAACCAAATGCTTTCCAAACCTCATGAAATGATGTATTATTTCACCATAGAAGCCATTTTCATCTCAATTCAACCTTTTCCTAATCCATTTAGGTCATTTTTCCCAATTTCAATACCAAGACCAAGAAAAACATAGAAGTAACACAACTAATCTTTAACCCAAAACACTCTAGATTAGATTAGGCTTAACCTAGACCTCCTAGAATCACACCCTATATTCTTACTATAATCCTAAATCTATCTTTGACCTAGCCAAGGTGAGTACAAGCCAAAAAAAAAAAATTGGTAAGACTTTGAGCTTAAGTCTTAGGTGCTCCTGCACCACCGACATATTTCCTCACCTAATACCCTTATGTGAGACCCTAACAACATCTTATCATCCCCCTCAATACAATATTTACAAGTTTTAATTCAAATTACATAAAATAACAATTAACTACCAAACTATGACAATGATATCCTACCTTTGACACGGTCACCTTTAACCTCTCCCCTCGAGTATCCTACCTTTAATTTACTTGAAAGTGTTATAGATACATAATCTGCACATCCTCAGACCCATAACACCTTCCCTAACACCTTTGTATAGAGAGTATATGCCCATTCTCAGTTTTACTGTCAAAATCTTCATTTGAGATAGAGTAATCAAACTTCCTTCTTTGGATCATTGTGTAAATGACTTCATGGCTCTCTCTAATTGAGTTTGAAATCAAATAAACAATAAATAAATTCATGCATCTCAATTTTAGGGTTTATTGAGTGTAAGAAGCAATACTTTTATAAAAATTTTAAGGCCACTCGATACCCTAATGAGGGTTTTTGCCAATTTTACAAAAACAAAAACAACTTCCATAAAACTAAATGAAATGGATTGATTCTACTACCAAAATGGAGATAATTAAATTCTCTACCAACTCAAAATAACTTGGAACTAACTCCAATAAGTTATCACCATAAAAAATGTATCAGATTAGATAGTTACACAGGAAAACTATGAGAAATTTGCAGAGAACTTGATCTTATTATTGCCAAAATTAAAAGTCTCAAAAAACACATAACAATTGGATCATTTACAACATATTTATAGCCAAACATACCTATTCCAATCCATTTAACTTCCCCAAACTACCAAAACTGATTGATTCCAACAACTTGAATAGTTGCTTGACAATTTTTGTGCAATTTTTGTAACTTATTCATATCTTCATCCTATTACAAAACTAAGGACCCCATATGGTTTCATTATGTGTTTTTACATCAAATATGTTCTAAAATTCATAATTCCACCCTTGGTCTTTCAATTTTGACCATTTGACCCAATTTGACAACTTTGTACAACATGACAACTTTTTAGGGCCTATGAACCTAATGACCCTACCATCAACTACAATGCTCTCAATGGCCATATTACATCATATTTGGTCCAAAAAGACCTTATTTACATTAATATTCCTTAAAAACACAAAATTTTCATATTTGACCTTTTGGAGGCCCTTGGAGCAATGAGGTGCTCTTGCACCACCAAGGAAAGTCCATCATGAATCGACCATAGTAACCTACCAAACCAATGAAAGTATAAACCACAAGAATACTACTCAGTGCTAACCAACCTATAATATCCTATATCTTTGATGGATCTATAGATATATTCTCTCTAGAGATGATATGGCCCAAATATCACATCTAAATATGAAAGAACACACATTTTGGTAGGTTTCCAAAAAAATGATAGTCATGAAGATACTTCATAAACTAACACAAATTACCAACATGGTTCTCAAAAGTCCTCAGATAAACTAAAATGTAATCTAAGAAAGAAAGGACAAAATAGTCAAGATAGGTATGAAACACACTATTCATCAAAATCATGAGCAATGATGGAACATTGGTCAACCCAAAAGGTATAATGGTAAAATCATAATGCCTATATCATGTGAGGCCTACCCCAGGCCATCATATCTTAGCACTATATTTCCTTGTTTATGTTTTCAATTGATATTATTTGAGACTCTTGGATTCTTTGAAACATATGTTATTTTTGAGGATTTGTAAGATCTCGTACCATGTTACTATATATTGTAATTATTGTAAACCTATTCAAGTGATACCCTATGATTAATCATGCAATTTATCTTTATTCTTAAGTTTATTAATGCATTGTGAGAGATATACATGTTAGGATATATTAGAATGTAGATATTGTTTAATTTACCAAATGAGAAATGGAATGCAGACGTAAGTGGTGTGTGTGTTATGTTATGTACTTTGTTATGTTACATGTGGATTTAATGGACCTACTAATGTGTGCAATGAGTGAGAAGGAAGTTGACCATGGTATTAAATTTGGGGTTTTAGAAACTAACCCATGTGTACTCACCGTGATCCTAATGTCCTATTTGTGAAGAGACATGGACCTCATTGTAATGTATTTTATTCATGAAAGTAAGTTGCATGATTGTATTTAATTCAGTTGTGTAAATGTTAATAGGTCATGTCTAATGTGTTTATGTGGTGTCACTTGACACCTATGTCTATGTGAGTTGGCATAGCTAGTAATTATAACTAGGGTAGACCTAGTCATGACCTAGGGGTTACCTAGTGTAGTACCCGTACATACCCTAAGGTTTAGGATGATTAGATTGGGTCAAGGGAGTTGAAATTGGGAGTTTAATTTCAAGAGGAGTTTAGGAGGAACAAATAGGCTTCCAAAAGGTAGTTAGAGTTATTTTTTATCACCCTACTTGGTACCTTATGGGTTAGGGGTCATTTTCAACCCATTATGAGCCCTTGAACTCATTTATGACACCCCTAAAATATCCCCTCTTTATAGTGACGAAAATTGGTGAGTTTGATAATTTTGGGCAAAGTATCATATCCTTCCCATGTGAGTCATTAATACCACACACACACACACACACACACACAGATATATGTGTGTGTGTGTGTGTGTGTGTGTCCAATAATATATGTCTAGGTCTAATATGAACATATGTCAAATCATAAACCCATGTTAAACATAAATAATAAAATATACTTGAGGCTAGTACCATTAAAGATGGATAGATGTAAACATAGACCTATGAAACTCTATATAAAAGTAAACACATGTAGAGATAGATATAATTAAAGACTCCTAAGCTATGTAATCATGACATATACAAACAGAGTGATTAACTAACTGAGTGACCTAATCTAATGGATGTGCTAGAACTAATCCCTACAAATTTAGTAGAGAACCTAGTTAATATTATTATAATCATATAGTTTTTCAAGTTAAAAGAATAGTACATGCATGTATATGTTAAGAATGGGAACACTGAGAGGACAGGTGAATCAGTGTTCTACAATTAATGTTTTTCTACTTCTTGAAACTTAGCCCAATTACTTAAATACTAAAATGAATATTAAAGAATACAAAAAAATTAACCATAACACATAACACAAGATATGTTTACGGGGAAACCTTGGCCAGAGGAAAATCCCGGTGGGAATTAGTACCCATGAATAATTTCACTAGTCTTATGAACTTTTTAGAGTTCCTTTGCCCTGTTAGAAGTCATTACAATGCTGAGTACAATGACTATGTTAGGAGTCTGAAAGAAAAAACCCTATTAGGGGTGGATGGCACACTACTGGAGCATAATCCTCATTGAAGAAGGATACAACCTCCTGATAATCAGATTCACACTATATCTAGAAGGGTGAACTACTTCTATGACACTTTTGTCTGATCAGTTCCTTTTATGCACAGTTTCTCTAACCTCTAGTAGAGCTTTATCTCATACTAACTAAATTATATAATTTGCATACTTCTACTCTTCTATATATCTATATTCTTCTATCTCTACTCATTTCTTCCTCAAATACAAAAGCACATGTCATATATATACATGACGAATAAATGCAACCAAAAACTAAATACTATGTCGGCCTAAAACCCAACACACACAATGCTTCCAAACTAATTGGCTCAAGCGTGTTTACATATGATGATAATAACATGTGTAAAACATTATTAAAATATGTGCATAGCCTTAACAAAACAAAATAATACACGCTAATCAAAAAACATTCTGTCAGTGCAATGCTTTGATCTGCTTTGTCGCTGAACTGATAGTGTCACTTATACTTGCTATAACTTCTTGATACTATCATATATGATCTTGCATTATTAGAATTAGCATAATACCATACTCAAAAGCTTATATCCAATGGTGCATACCATAAATTGATCATACAAACATGTGTCAATGCTCTGATCATCAGGTACATCACTATCTGCACTATCTACAATAGTTAACCAAAATATGAACTTCAAAGCTTGTGCGTTGGCTATCAAAACTCCATATGACTTTTTTTCCATAACAAAAACACAAAACTAGTCATATAATCTCAGTAAAGTCAACTTGCCAACAATCTCCCCCTTTGTCATTAATGGCAACAAAGGAATATGGTGAAGTTGTTAAACTATGTCTTTACACAAGAACTGCTATCATATAAACTTCTTTGCATATTGTACATCATATACTATTCTATCTCTTTTATACTGCATACACTACTCCCCCTTTGACATTAATGACAAAGATGGTCAAAAAAGGAAATCTCTAAGTGCTTACATGGAAAATACATCTGGATATGTGATCTGAAGATTCTTGATTTCTTGTTGGAAAAATACCTTAAGTGCATCAAGAGTTTGAAGATGAGTGCATAATGCATATGTGAGCTTCTCCATCTTTTCTAGATCCATGTAGGGGCCTTGATCATATGTAACAATTGTAGCATCTATATGCTTGATGTTCTAATTTAGTACATCTAATGAGGGCGCTAGTGCATTTCTCAGTTGTGCTTGTCTAGCCCTTATCTTTGCAATTTCTTTCTCTTCTTTCTCTATTTTGTTTATTTTCCCTTGATAAACATTATTGCACATATTTATGTCTTGAGAGGGGTCTTCAATCAATTTTTGTATTGCTGTCATCAGAGACTCTGCTTCCTGAATCTTCTTTGAATATTCTGATGCGAGTTTATCTTTGTTCATGCAATCAGCTATAATCTTTCTTCCTTTTGTTTCTAACTCTTTCAGCATTGATTCACCAATCTTCAGAGAATTTAGGTCTAATGAGAAATTATGTATTAAGTCATTCAACCTTTTTTTGTTGTATTTCTCTTCTGCAATTTTTATCACTGAGTCTTCTAGACTTGAAAAGTTTTCTTTGAAACTTGGCAAAATATTGCTAACATCATCCACTAAGTGATAATTAACCAATTTCTTATCTATTTGCAATAAATTGTTCAACATGCTAACTGATTCTACAAAGAGAGGGTTTCTCCTTTCTTTTCTTTGGCTTTCTCCATAGACTTTATACTTATCTTTATTTGATCCTCTTTTCCCCATTAATCTAAACTTATTGTATTAGGAGTCAAACTTGACAAAAATGATATGGAGGGATTAGGAGTAGGAATTAGGATTGTGCTTTGAATTACATCCATATATTCAATCTTCATCTTTACTGGGATCTCAACAGAGGGTTGTTCTTTAGGTTCATCTTCTTTTTCATCTTCCTATCATGTTTTATCTTCAACTAGGACTTCTTCTTGCTGCATAGGTGTTTCTTCACCATGTAGGATCTTAGCTTCTTTAGTACTTACAAAAGTTTCTTCAAACTTATCCAGATCATTATCTATGGCTGCCATGGTTATTTCAACATTATCAATTATAATAGTTTCATCTTTTATTTTCACTACATCAAACGGTGATGTAATCTTGGGTGCAAAATCCTGTGGACCTGTATTAGGGATCTCTGATTCTTTTTCTTTCTCAGGAGTAACTTGGGGTGCAGGCGTAGTAGGAGGGTACATGTGTATGTCCATAAATACTTTCTCAAATGATTTCTCTATCTCCTTTTCAATCAACTCATAATCTTTGTTCATTATGTGCGGAGTTATGATTTTTTATCTCAGATGAGGCTTTACCAAATATAACATCATCATTTTTTCTTCTAGTGAACAAATAGGAAGGTTATCATCCAATGTCTTCTCTCTAATTCTCATATCTTCCTCTATAGCTTGTGTTTTCAATGAATCAAGTATGTTCCATACATTATCAGGGATGACTATCTTAAGTTCGAAAACTAACTTTTTGAACTTAATCATATGCTTGATAATCATAAAATGAATTTCTAATTTATCAATATCTTGATATTTGTCATAGAATTTTCCAATTTGATCTATCCTCCCTTCATCAACAAATCTAGTTCTCAAAACTTCCAAATTTGGTTTGAATCCTACCTCATGAGGTGCTTGAGTGTTCTTCACTTTGCTTTCGGTTGTCCTTGAGGATGGGTGGCTTGCGTCAGTTTTCCTTTTCCTTCTAGACAACTTTCTTGGCTCAGGAGGTGAAGAGGACTCCAAATCAGTTGTAGTTGAGGGCATGGAGGTGCTCTCTCCTAACTTATTCTTCTTCACCTTCAATTCATCATATTTTTCTATTTCAACTTCTGTAGATGATGGTGCACTCTCAAGTTTCATAGAAATCTTAGCTTCCCTTGCTTTATCTAGGTCTTCTTGGGTGACACCATGAATTTTTAGAATATTAGAGGTAATCCGAGATGCTTTCCTCTTAGTTGCTGCAATGTACAAAATAGAATCAAGTTGTCTTGTGTTCTCTTCATATGTGCCCCATCTAGGTTCATTTGGATCCTTAGGCATGGATAGAAGGACTCGTGCATAACCTTCCAAAATATGTTCATCTACTTCATAACCAAGTGGATGAATCCACTTTGTTCTAGGCTCAATTGGTTCCATGCATGTAGAATCTATTTCATCCATAAAACATATAGTGTCCTTGTATTTATCAACCAACTTCTCAGGTATCTTGAACCTTTTCTGCATCTTAATTCTAAATGTTTTGATCTCTAGATCCATGTAATCCTTTAAAGTTCTTTCAAATGTTTCATTTAGTGAAATTTGAGGCAAGGTAGGTATACTTGTGTCTAGGTAAATATTGGAAACCTTACCAACAATATGAAGGTACATGTATATGATCAATGAACCAAATCTGAATATTTTGCTCTTGTCATGCTTTATAGCTCTAATGTTGTCTATCAATTGTGTGTGCAAGATCTCACAAAGGTTAAACTCTCCATTTTATTTTACTAACCTTATTATTGCCAAAATTGTAGCTATGGATACACTGTTCACTCTATTTGCATGCTGAAACTTGTTTCCAAGGATCATAGCCATGAATTTGATGTATTTCTCCTCTATGGGCTCAATATTCATGTCATGCTTGTCACTCCTAGACTTACAAGCCTCTTCAACCTGATTTCTGACATCTTTTCCTATTGGAAGAAGGGCACCAAACTTAGAAAGTCTTGTCATCTCATGAATGAGATCAATTGTAATACAAGCAGGGACTTCACCAATCAAAAACAAATCATCATGAATTTTGCTAAGTAAGATCTTAATCCATTCTAACTCATAAAATTCACATGCAATTGCATACTCAATAATAGGGCTATCTGTTAGGTGAGAGAATTATCCTTGAAGGTATAGTCAGGATTAACCATAGTTTCCATGTACGACCTTATTCTCTCTATTCCTATAGACTCTTTATTATAATAGATGTAAGCACAAATATCTTTGACATGAACAACTCCTATTGGAGTCTTGGAAAATTCTCCTTCTAAATCATCTAATACTGACTTGAATGGGTTCTTCTTAAACATGTATCTCTTCCTTTCAATGACATCAAAGATTACTTGATTTTCCATTACTTTCTTCAATGCTCAAATAGGGTTCCAAAAGATTTCTTAGATGACATGTCCAAGCTAGGGTTCTGCTAATAAATTTAACTCCTCTTTGCTGATGAACCAAATGCAATCCTTCAACACTCACTACTTTAATCTCCTATTCTCTCAAAGGGCTTGATCTTGAATGTAAAATACAAATAAAGATAATAGATCTCCAGTGACTTATAAATTGAAATTCTACAATTAATGCTTGCCACCATAACATGGGTTACAATAGTGAATTCCAATCTTAGTTCCTATTGTCAATTAGACTATGTGACTTTGCATACTATATAAAATAGAAACCAAACAACTAAAACCAAAGGCACATACTCTAAGGGTGAGTATACCATCTACGCAGGGGTCTAGAGCTTATCTAGCTCCCCCTATGACCATGAAGGTCATTTATCCAGAAGTAGAAGGTGCAACCATTATGGATGCATCCACTACTTTGTCAACAACATTATCTTTCTTTACTTCCATCCAAATCTTTCTCGCATATTCTATAGCTTTCACAAACTTGACTTCTACAGATTCATTGAATAGTGATCCTTGAGACTTATCAGGTCTTTCTTATCTTTACACTTGTGATTTGCAAAACTTTGAGATGTGTCTAGCCTTGTTACAAGAGTAACAAATGACCGGATGCCTTGTATTCCTAGGTGCATTGATGTGAGTTACCATACTGTATTGTTTAGCTGTTGACCATTTAAATTGCATATTTGACAAGTGATGTTTTGAGGAATTCTATAACTTTGTTGTTGTTTATTTCTCTGATTTTGCTACATCTAACTTCTTTGATTTGATCTACAATGTATAGCTCTATGACCTAACTTATTGCATGAATAACAATAACCATTGAAAGGTCTTACCTCCTTACAATCTCTTGTTATATGTCCATTCTTGTTACAAGCATAACAAGTTTAGTTTACTAGCTTGCATTCATCTTTAGGTGGTTTTGCTTTAGCTTCAGCATGATTTTCAATCTTCTTATCTTTTTTAGATTCTTCTAGTGCTTTTATTCTTTCTTGCATTTCATTGATATGAATTTGTGCTTCATTGTATCCAATACCACTAGTATCTCCTTTTATCCTTTGCACATATATCTATGAATCTAATAGATCAAAACTTGTTTGCAAATTGTCAATATGATTCTTTTCTTCTATCAACTTAGATTCCATCTTTTTCTTGATGTTCTCCAACTCCAAGATATTTAGGTTTTCTTGCATAAGTTCTTCATCCAATAGTTTGTTTACTTAGATCTTTTCTTCAAGGGTTGACTTTCTATCAGTTAATTATTCATTCAAATCTTCAATCTGATCCTACAGAGACATGTTTTCTTCATTCATCCTTTTGACTATTTTTCCCAAATCATTTGTTGAACAATCTTTCAAATCTTTTCTTAGTTTCTTGATGAATACTTGTGAGCCATTGACCTTCATTTTTAGTTCTTCAATTTCTTTTTTAGATCTATCAAGATCTTCAAGATCTTCAAGAGCTGCTTCAAGACTTTTCTTCAGATGTTTCACTTCTGTTATATCCATGATCTCCTCAAGTGGTTAAAATTATCTTAAAGGACCAAATCTCTGATACCAATTGTTAATAATGGGAACACTGAGAGGGGGGGTGGGTGAATCAGGGTTCTATAATTAATGTTTTTTTGCTTCTTGAAACTTAGCCCAATTACTTAAATACTTAAATGAATAGTAAAGCATACAAACCAATTAGCCATAACACGTAACACATAACACAAGATATGTTTATGGGGAAACCTTTTCCAGAGGAAAACCCTGGTGGGAATTAGTACCCATGAATAATTACACTAGTCTTATGAAATTGTTAGAGTTATTTTGACTTGTTAGGATAACTCATTACAATGCTAAGTACAATGACTCTATTAGGAGTTTGAAAGAACAAACCCTATTAGGGGTGAATGCCACACTACTAGAACACACTAGTCAATGAAGAAGGCTACAACCGCATGATAATCACATACACACTATATTTGGAAGGGTGAACTACTACTATGACACTTTTGTCTAATCAGTTCCTTTTGTGTGCTCTTGCTCTAACCTCTAGTAGAGCTTTATCTCACACTGAATGAATTATATACTTTGCATACTTTTTCTCTTCCATATATCTCTATTCTTCTATCTCTACTCATTGCTTCTATTGGTCAAAAATCTCATTTTTTATTTTTTCCCCAAAAGACATGATGTTTTTGAAAATTTTACAATCTTTAGGGTTTTCTAGGTCTAAATGTCTTAGAAAATTAGAAAAACCCTAGTTGTGGCTGTCAGCCTTCTATTTCTTAGTTACTTTATCAGATCACTTAAGCATCAAAATAAGCATGTGCGCTTTATATTTCCTCTCTTAGTCATTTAGTCTCCCAAAGAATATAGAATATTCCTTCATATCTAGCAATTGCCTGAAAGCCTTTGTCATCTGATCTCAAGAGCACTTTGGAATATTCTTTATTATCAAGTGACTTAATGTTTCCCCTTTTAGTCTCCAAGTCTTAGAATGTTTTCTTGAGATCTAGCAACTACTATGACAATTTTTATAAGAAAATAAATATAGTTGCGTGGTCTCTAGGTGGAAATTACCTTTGGTCGGGAGATCTTAGAATGATTTACTAAAGTGATGTTTCATTCAGCGATTATGATTTTTCTCTATGGTCATTGAGTCTCTAAATGGAGGTGTAGTTTTCCATCATGGTTGTCTCCAAGTCTCCAGGTCTTTAAGCAGTTAGTCATTTCATTCAGTGACTTGGATTTTTGACAGTCGCGTTATCTCCAAAAGGTGGTAGTTATCTCCTATGTGGTTAGCGATCCAGCGACATGGTTGTCTCTAGGTCTTGAGATGCAATGGTTAAGTCATAAAGGATTATGAGACTCAGCATGAACCGTGAGATGAAGTTTTGATCAATGGCTAGTATTTAATCTCCAGATGTAACTCAAAGTTAAGAAATGTTTTCATGACTTGGATATTATTTCAGTCGCATGTTCTCGGGACTTGACCCCAGTTAAGAAAAATATTGTGAGACTCGGTGAATCTCTTTGTCGCATAGTCTCTAGATTTTCCCAGGTTGAGTTAAGGTTAGTGTTATGATCAAGACCCAACACTTATGTGTTTATTCAATGATACAACAACTATGTAGTCATGTGATCTCAGGTTCCTGAGAGTTGAGTAGAAAGCCTCTGACGATTTAGCGACATGGTTATCTCTGGGTCACTGAATCAAACAGTTAAGTAAGAAAATCTATCATGACTTGATATGGACCATAAGATGGAATGAAGAAGAAGATCAACAATGGCCATGAGATCTTAGAAAGAAAGTTGAAAAGTTAGAGGGCTTTAGTGATTAAGAGACTCCAAGCTTGTCGCTAGATCTCTAGGTCAGGTGATCGCTGAATGTTTTAAAAGGTTTAATAAAGTTTCCATGACTATGAGAAAGACTATAGTCACCAGATCTCTAGATAAGATAAATTAAGAATTCCTTCCTTCAGTTGCCAAATCTCCAAATGACCAGGTCAGGATATCTCACAAAGAAGTTTGAAAAGTTAACCGTATTCCATGACTTAGAGTTTGCTTGTTGTCACCAGATCTCATAATAGAAATGAAAGGTGGTCTTAGTCACATAATCTTGTAATGAGAAATATTTCACCCATGACTAAGAAATAGACTATAGTTGCTAAGTCTCTAGATCAAAAATTTGTGTGATCGCTAAATCTCGTAATGGATTTATAAAGTGAGAAATCTTTCCGTGACTACGAGAAGCACTCTTAGTCGCCAGGTCTCAGAAGCAATTGAAGGCACCAATGTTATAAAGTGATCACGAGACTTTTTCTTTAGTCGCTAGGTCTCTGAATATATGAATTTAAATTTTTGAGCTACGACTAGTAAATTGAAGCCTTGTTCATGCCAAAGTAATGGTGGAGGTGACATTTTTTGTGTCAGGAAATGGTGGCTCATTCAATGTTGTAGAATAAAGTAGTTAGAGGCTACTCATTTGGAATTACGGAGCATATCAAAGAGTATAGAGCACTAGGTTTTTAGAGCTTTTCTAGATTTATAGTGTGACCAGTGATTTTTACAGAGAATTTTTAGAATTACAGTCAGGATGAGTCAAGAAACAACAAGCAGAGCCTCTACCAGCCAAAGGTCAAAGGAGAAAGTAAAGGAGAGTTTTTTAGATGAGTTCCTCACCCTCTTGCCTGGTTCATCTCAGAACAAAAAGATCAGTGATGATTATTTTATGGATGAATTGACTTACTGTAGAGATGCCAAGACCCCAGAACTCACAAGCATGTGCCTATTTTCATATTTTTATAAGAATCATGATAGTGTAGTACCAGTCTCAAACCCTTGGACATTAGGATTGGCCAAGCTAATTATTCTAGAAGTCTTTCTTGATGTAGAAAAATTTTTTATGCTATCTTAGTGGTATGATCCACTATAAAAAACCATTAGAAAGGAGGATGGTTCACCCTTGGTAACCCTAGATAGAAATTCCTTCATGAAGGCATTTAGAATTTAGATTCCAATGGCCATAGAGATTGACTTAAAGGCTCAAGAAAATAGATATGTCAGAGAAGTTGTGATAGTTTCTAAGGAGATTAAGAGCCATATGTCAAAAGAAAACAAAAATTATGTTGTAGCTATGGCTGGGTCAGTTCCATATCAATATAAGGACCTAAAATTTTATATGAAATATATTGTATATGGGTTATGCTAGGTCTTGGGAGTTGATGTAGGCCTAGAGAGGATCACCTCTAATATGTTGATGTTGGTAATGGATTCTCAGAACCATCTGGTGAATAGAGGTTATGATTTCATTGGTTATGTAATAAATAAGATGCATGAGAGTTTACTGTCTTTGAAGAATTTTGCATTTGGCACCACACCCAGATTCGTGCACTACTCCTTGTTGATGCACCTTATTGTGTATCATAATTATAATCTCATAAACTTACAAGACTTCAAGCCACAAATGATGTGGAATGGGTAGCCTAACCCTGTGCAATTTTGGTTAGGAATTTGGAGTCCTTCCTATCCTAGGACTGATTTTGGTGCCTTTGAAAATTGGATTGTGTATCCAATTCTCTGAAGTTTGGGAGTGAACTATACAAGATTATCCACCAAAGTTCTACAATTGGTGAGGCCCCAGCAGTTTATTGATAAGTGGACCAAAAACCACAATTGGGGAGATATTTATTATGAGAAGGGTTACATAATGATTAGGGTTTATGGATGCCCTCAACTTCCTCATCTACTTCCATTCTATGTTCCACCAAGAGTTGCATTTTTAGAGTTTATCTAGAAATTGATGTTGACAGATAAAGAACAGTTAGCTCCCCATAGGAAAGGGACTTTTACTCCTCAGCACTTCAGAGTGCATTATCTTACAATTGGGAAGGGAGCCTTAAACAGGGTAAATGACTGGTTGGAAGGTTTCCATATGTTTGCAGCACCCTACAGATATGTGGATACAAAAGGTTTTATAGCTGTTGCTAGGCAATATTACACTCCTAGCATTCCCTTCAATAAGAAGCATGAGGAGTATCCAGAGGAAGATGTCATTAGAAAAATCATTGAAGACAATGAGCTGGAGAAGAGAGTTCACCAATTGAATACATTGTTTGATGCTGAGAAACAATAAAAGAAAAAAGGATTGGTATTTGGGGGGTTCTTTCCCACTCTACCTTACCTTCAAAGACTTGAGCAAATGATGGCTCAATTCAACACTCTGATGAGATCCATGGAGGATCAAATTGATAAAACTAATCAAGGTAAAAAGGCCCTTTTTGAATCTGAGTGTGAAGATAATAGAAAATTAAACAGAATTTCTTTGAAGCAGACTTCTAAATTTTTGTGTCTAACTTTATGAGTAATTGAATTTTGAATGTAATTGGCAAGTTGATTTTAATACAAATACACTGCAACTTCTACCATACCTTGTTGTTGTCTCTTTACTTTTATGTTGTACTCTTGTATATTTTTTATGTTAGGCATTTAAAATATACCAGTTGTAAAGTAGCTTACTTGATTGATTATGAGTTTTGTTCAAGGAAAGAATTAAAATTCTCATGGTTCATCTTGAAGAGTAAATATATTTGTAAGGATTGTTGATGATAACGGTGTTTGGTTAAAAGAGTAGTTTGTAAGGCAATCTATTTGAATTTGTAGTTAGTATGTAAGGCATACTTTTGTATTTCTTTTGAAATTATCTGGTTGATTTACATTTGGATTTCTTTTACCCATTGAATAAGGCACTGGTTTAGTGTTTGTTTCTTATATTTTTTATCTTTCATATCTTTTGAGAAGAAAAATTGAAACTTTCATATCATTGCCGGTACACATTTTCATTTCATGTTTATTGCACAATACAGATTAGACTGTGCTTAAGCTGTGCAGATCTTATTTCTTGATTCCTTCAAGAGAGAATCATTTAGGTTGCCCCTCCTTAAAAGGAAGAAGGGTGAAAATCATTAAATCACTTATTTTTGCTGTATTTGCAATTGTATTATGCTTAGTGAAGCTTTGGCTCAAATTGATTTTGGTCATATACAAAATGCATTATAGATTGACACATTAGAAGAATTAATAGAAAATTAGTGTCCACTCATATAATACTATGTAATCAGTTATCATTAAAAGGTAATACCTACCTGAGTATGTGGAGCTCAAAAATGAAGGAGGATCCTATCCAATCCTCAGTAATTAGGTCTTTCTCTTGTTTGAATTAGTCTCAGAAGTCTATTTTCAATCAATCATCCAAGACATTCAATTCATGCAAGAAAAATCCCTAACAAATTGGTGACTTTGCTGGGGATTGAATTAAAAACTTTGCTACAATATAGGGCTTAGTTGAGCTAGGGCTCCTATCCTATACAAACCAGTTGGTTATCATTTGTATCCATATTTCAAACAAAATTCCCAAATAGTTGGGTGTCAACTCTTACAAATCTTTGCACCAGTGCAACCAAAGAATTTAGTATAATGAGTATGATAAATACTAGAGCCTGGAAAAAGGATCACCTAGAAGCAAATTTAGAAGGTGAGCTCCCAAACACATCCAGGTGAATGAGAAAGGATAAAAATACAAATGGCATGTCCTTAACATGGAAACAAAAGGGAAATGTGAGGCATGAGGACTCTACCCCAACAAATCAAGAAGGAAATGCATCAAACTATGAGGAAGCAATTGATTTAGGGCTTAATCAATATGAGGACTATTACTCTCCTAGTTAAAAAGATGCAGAGAGATCCAGACACTTTAGGAGCACAATCCCTCATAATCTCCTCATATCTTGAAGTCAGAGTAGGAGTAGATTGAACCTTACTCCACCACAGGCCATGAATGCTCTAGATAGTCATCAAGAAGAAACCCATGCCCAACAATCATCATCAAAAATAGTCCTTCTTGATTCTAAGGAAATTTTTGAAGAAGTGTTTGAATTATAAAGAAGGATCCAAGAGAAGATTCAAATAAGGCAAAAAAGAGAGGAAAAAAAGGAAGAAAAAATTAGACATGCTATGATCAGAGCAGAATAATTGAAGAAGAAATTGTTGGATTTTGAAGCCTTAAATCATGTTCCTATAATAGAACAAATAGAAGAGCAACCTGTTGTCCAACAAACTTATGAAATAAGAAATCCTAGAGATAAAGGAAAATAGAAGGGGGTAGGGATTACAATAAATGAATCATATCTTTCCAACAAGCCTCTTGATCAGGCAACAAGATTAGATGCTGACTTAGAAAAGGCCAAAAGAGAACAAGAATTATTGCTAAAGAGTTAGAAAAGGCAGAGCTTGAAGCCACTACAGCTGAAATGAAAAGAAAGAGTGACTTCATTAAACAATCTTCTGGACCCACCAATACACTTTCCACTTCTATGGCACAAGGTGTAAATGTGTTGAATACTGCCAGAACTATGGGCATGCCCAAAACTTCCACTATTTCAAATATTCAAACATCCACATCTTTAGGTGTTTGCCCATCTTAGATAGGGTCTATACATGAGAGACATAAGCAATTGGTTTTTATTGGGATCCCTCGTTACCCAAATCCCATTCCTGGTGAAATTAGGAAAAAACACCCAAAGTTCACCGGAAGCAATGTTGTCACTTGTGAGGAGAATTTGAAAAGTTTCATTGATGTAATAGATGATTACAACATTGAACCTAAGGATGTGATCATGAAGCTTTTTTTTCAATCTCTGATCGAAGATGCTAGAGATTTTTTTAGAAATTTACCTCATGCTAGCATATGTTCATGGGATCAGTTCAAGAACTTTTTCAAAGAACAATATGGTGATAAAACCAATGAAGGTTTCATGCTTAATGAGTTCAACAACATCAATAAAAACCCAAATGAGGGTGTTGTCGAGTTCAATGTCAGATTTCAAAAAGCTATGCATAAATTATTGCAAGTTATCAGGCTTGATGACAAGATTTGTTTGGTCACATACCTAAATGCTTTTGATTCAAAAATGGGATATCTTTTGAGAGACAAGAACCCTAGAAATCTTGCAAAAGCTTACAAATTGGCTATCAATATAGAAAGAAATAGAAGGATATCAGGAAAGTTGGGGAGAAGGGAGGATTATAAACCTCCAATCCTAAATAGAAAGGAACCCGGGAAACCTGATACAAAACCAAAAGATGAAGATAGTTTGAAGAAAATCTTGAAAGCTAGGAGAAGTGAGAAATAATAGATTGCAAGGAAATGATAGACCATCTTTCAATAACTTCAAAAAGTTACCAAGAATGTAGAACTATCCTTATAATACTCAATGGAAAGATGGGAAGCCAATTCTTCTTGAAAGAAAAGATAAACCAAACAATAAGATGCTGGACCCTTTGCATAGAAATATAGTAAACATGACTGATGAGGTGCCTTAGTGTGTTGTTTTCCAATCACCACATGATCCATATTATTTTTCAATGGCCCAAAGTGTTTCTGCAAATAGTGAACAAGAAACTAGTAAGGAAGAATTCTATGATGATGAAGGTTGTGGTATGACCTCTTCCTACATTTGTGATGAAATAGACTCTGCATAGGAGGATGAAAGTTAGGATGTCTATAGTTCTCAGGTCAAAAATGATATTTACCATCAACAAGTTTTTTCTCATGAAGAAGATAGTCATTTGGATAATGTTCAGTGTAACACTTCAAAAGATGAAGAATCTATTGTCCTAAGGAGACCATCTAATGAAGAAATTGCTCAAATAATAGCAGACATGGTGACTCAAGATAAAAGTAATTACAACTTAAGGAATAGAGTGGTAGGTGGTCCAAGTGGTAGGCCTACTATAATTTTCATCAAGAAAATAGAGAAGGATGAAAAACAAGTCCAAGATAAGCAAAAGGCTACTGAAATTGTCAGCAAGACCAAGGTCAAGAAAAATGTCACTTTCACTAAGCCAACTGTTGCTTACAAAGTAAAAACCAAGCCTCTTGTAGATATTGTATCCTCTTTGCAAAAAGAAGTAAAGATTCAAAGAAAAGATAGTCCTAATCTGATTACACATGAAGAAAATAAAGAGGTCACTGACATTAAGCAAGATGTTATAGACTCAAAGTATGTCCCCATTGACATGAGAAAATTGTTATCACAAATCACTATCAAGGTTCCTTTATTAGAAATGATGAGAATAGAGGAACACAAAGAGAAGGCTTTAAGTTGGGTGAATGGTGTTACTTACATTAACACTCAAAACCATGAGAAATCTGAAAAAAAAAAGGTTTCTGACGATGTCAATACAAGCCAAAATGGAGAGATTATTTCAGAAATCCCTCAAATCTATTTGGATACAAATGTTGTTCATACTGTACCTGGAACAATTGATCCTTTCTTTCTAACTTTGATTGTTAATGGAAAGCATCTCAAAAATCATATGATAGATTCTAGAGCTTCCAACAATGTCATGCTTGTAGAAATTATGATAGCTTTAGGTTTCAAAGTTGATACACCTCATGGAAGGTGTCAAGCTATGGATTCCAGAGAGGTGCCAGTTATTGGTACTATAAAAGCACTACCTTATACATTTGAAGCATATCCTGGTAAGTTACTGACTATGAGTGTATTAGTGGTTGACATTCCACCTCAGTATGGAATGTTATTGTCAATAAAATGGAGTGCTTCAATGGGGGGCAGTATACAGTGTGATTTGTCCTTTGCAACTTTCAATATTAATGGCGATAATGTCAAAATTTATAGAGAAATTAGAGCTCCACATATGATTGAAATAAATGATGATCATTTAAATTGTTGTGTGGATGTTGACATGGAGAATTTCATATTAGAGGAGACTATCCCACCAGTGGAAGAGATAGATCCATTGGTTGTAGAACTGAAAAAATAGCAGAATGGATTATGGCAAACGTACTTTGATGGAGCTTGTTCAAAAGAAGGTTCTGGCACTGGTGTCTTATTCATATCTTCATCAAGTACCACTTTCAAATATTCATTCCTATTAACTTTTCAATGCACAAATAATACTACAAAATATGAAGCATTGTCCTTAGGATTGAATATTGCTTTGAGGCATGGAATAAAATGTTTAAGTGTGTATGGTGATTCTAAACTTGTGGTTGCACAAGTAAGGTCCAAGTATGCAATAAAGAATGATAGGTTAAATATGTATAAGCATGTTATTTGGGATCAAATTGAGTTATTTGATGCCTTTAATATTAATTGGGTAGAAAGATCCAAGAACATAATGGCTGACTTTTTGGCCAATGTTGCTTTGAAGAGAGATGATTCAACTTTTCTTGGAGTATCCATAGTTGAAATCAAAAGTAGGCTAGTAGTCCCAGACAATGTCTATAACTGGTAGGTTTTTGAAGATGACCTTGACATCTTAAAGTTTATCCACTATCTTGACCTTTATGAAGATCAACTCATAGATTGTAATGCTTTGGCTGAAGAGATAGATGGTAAAAATATGGTTTTGGGAAATGAGGTAATCCAGTTGAGTTCAAATCATAACCCTAAGGGTTTAACTAAGTTGAAAGCATTATACAGTAGTCAAGATGATCATATGTTAAAGATAAGTAGTGCTAAGATAGAAGATCTAGAGGAAGTAAATTTAGGATCACACAGTGCCCCTTAGAAGGTTTATATTGGGAAGGGGCTAGATTATCACATAAGGATTAACCTGATTAAATTGTTAAGGAGGTATAAGCATGTATTTGCATGGTCATATGATGACTTAAAATCTTATAGGGAAGATTTTTTCCAACATGAAATCCCATTGAAGGATGAGGTTAAACCATTTAGATAGAAGAAAAGACCAATTAATCCTCTCCTGGCTCCTAAAATGCAACAAGAACTAATCAAGTTAAGTGATGTAGGAATAATCCAGCCTATAAGGAATTCTACTTGGGTATCTAACCTAGTCCCAGTCAGGAAGAAAAATGAGGATATTAGGTTGTGTGTGGACTTTAGGAATCTAAATGTTGCATCATTAAAAGACAACTATTCTCTGCCCAACATGGAAGCAATGTTGCATAAGGTCACTAGATGTGAGTTATTGTCCATGATGGATGGTTTCTCTGGGTATAATCAAGTGTTGGTGAAAGAATCTAAGAAATTCAAAATAGCATTCACAACACCTTGGGGGACCTATGTATATGTCAGAATGCCATTCGGTCTTAGAAATGCTGGAGCAACTTTTCAAAGAGCCATGGATGTTGCTTTCAAAGAATATATAGACTTGTTTATGGTTGTGTACTAGGATGACCTAACTACCTATTCTAAATGTGCTATTGATCATTGCTCACATTTAGAAAATATTTTTGTCAAAGCTTTAGAGTATGGTGTGTTGTTAAATCCTAAAAAGTGTAACTTTGCAGTCAAAGAGGGAAAATTGTTGGGACACATAGTATCAAAAGAGGGAATTAGAATTGATCCAGAGAGGGTTGAAGCTATCAGGAAGGTGTCTGCACCCAAAAATCTTAAAGGTGTACAATCCTTTTTAGGAACAATCAATTTTGTTAGGAGATTCATTACAAATTTTGCTAAAATTGTCAAGCCCATAGTGAAGTTGCTTAAAAAGGATGTCAAGTTTCAGTGGACTACGGAAGCTCAAGGTTCATTTGATAAAATTAAAGAAGTAGTTCAATAAGCACCTATACTAAGGTCTCCTGATTATACCAAGCCTTTTTCACTTTTGTCTTTTGCATCATTTCACACTATTGCTACTATATTGTTACAAAAAGATGAAGGTTTTGAGCACCCAATTGCATTTTTTAGTAAGTCTTTGTAGGCTACTGAACTAAACTATGAGATGATGGAGAAATAGGCCTATGCATTAGTAAGGGTAGTGAAATCCTTCAGGCCTTATTTGGTATGTGCCAAGGTTTTGGCATATGTCCCCCATGCAGCAATGAAAGATGTCCTCACACAGTCAAAGGTTACTAGTAAGAGATGCAAGTGGATTACTAGGATTCAAGAATTCAATTTAGAAATCCATATCACCAAGCTAGTAAGAGGACAAGGCCTGACAAAACTAATGATTGAGGAAAATATAGATTTAGTCTAGGTTAACAGTGGAGGAATTCCATATATGACAATAACAAGTATTTAGTTGCAACCAGATTATGTTGACATTGTATATTTCATTAAGAATGCTAAATGTCTAGAATATATGACAGATAACCAGAAGAGATCCCTAAAATTGCAAGCTCAGAAATATACATTGATACAAGGAGACTTGTATTGGAAGAATAGAGATGGGGTCTTGCTATTTTGCCTTGATAAGTGTCAAGTAGACAAGGTTTTGAGTGAAATGCATGCTGGTGTTTGTGGAGGTCATTATTCAGCAAAGACTACTACCCATAAGATCTTGAGGGCTGGTTATTTTTGGCCTACATTGTTTAAAGATTCATTTCAGTTTGTTAAGAAGTGTGAAGCCTGTTAGAAATTTGCTTCAAAATTAAAATATTTAGGAGCACTATTGTTAAACCCAATAACTGCTGAGGCACCTTTTTCCATGTGGGGAATGGA
Source organism: Chamaecyparis obtusa (assembly GCA_027943335.1). Classification (NCBI taxonomy): domain Eukaryota; kingdom Viridiplantae; phylum Streptophyta; class Pinopsida; order Cupressales; family Cupressaceae; genus Chamaecyparis; species Chamaecyparis obtusa. The sequence goes on from BSBK01013365.1 coordinate 119,783, forward strand.
TTTCATAGGTGAATTTGTAGAAAAATCTAGTGGAGGACATAGTTATATACTTGTTGCAACTGACTACTTCACAAAATGGATAGAGGCCATTCCCACAAAGAAGGCAACAAGTAAAATTGTTATTGACTTCTTACTTGAAAACATTTTGACCAGATTTGGTGTCCCCATGAAATTAATTATAGATAATGCAATGTGTTTTAGATCATATGAATTCAGGGAGTTTTGTAAAGGCAATGGAATCATGACACCTTATTCATCTCCTTATCATCCTCAAGAAAATGGATAGGTTGAATCTAGCAACAAAAGTATCCTGAAAATTCTGAAGAAAACACTTGAGAAAAATAAGAGAGCTTGGCATTCAAAGTTGAGGTTAGCCCTATGGGTAGATAGGATCACAGTAAAGAAAGCCACTAGGAAGTCTCCCTTTGAACTTGTATACAGTCTGTAGGCAAGATTTCCCATATATAATCTAATTCTAGTTTATAAGTTTATTCAAGATGAGGAATTAGATGTCTCAGAGCCAATGCAGGACAAAATTATGCAATTGACTAAATTAGATGAGCTAAGAAGGGAAAGTCAAAAGAGCAACATCAAGTTGCAATAGAAGATGAAGTACCTATTTGACAAGAGAGAAACTACCAAAAAATTCAAAATAGATGACTTAGTACTTCAATGGAATGTGAAAGCAGAAGATAAAGGGAAGCATAAAAAGTTTGAATCATTGTGGCTTGGTCCCTTTGTGATTCGGAAAGTTTTGGGAAAGACTCCTACTTGTTGAAGAATATGGATGATGAAGTTTTTGAGTTTCCAGTGCATGGGAAATTCTTGAAGCCCTTCTTCAATTAAGTTTTTTTACTTCTGTGTACATGTAAGTCCTTTGTAAATATTGTATAGGTGTGTTTCTTTTAGCCTCTGTGTTTCTATTCCTATTCTAGGTTAGTGCGGTTTTTGGTCTACATCCCAAAGATCTATGGTTCTTGTTCAAACTTGCATTTCAACATCCTCAAATAGAGCCACTATTGGTTAAAAATCTCATTTTTTATTTTTGCCCCAAAAGACATGATGTTTTTGAAAATTTTACAATCTTTAGGATTTTCTAGGTCTAAATGTCTTTGAAAATCAGAAAAACCCTAGTTGTGGCTGTCAGCCTTCTATTTCTCTATTACTTTATCGGATCACTTAAGTGTTGAAATAAGAATGTGCACTTTATATTTCCTCTCTTAGTTTCTTAGTCTCCTAAAGAAGTTAGAATATGCCTTCATATCTAGCAATTTCCCAAAAGCCTTTTTTGCCTGATCTCAAGAGCACTTTGGAATATTCTTTATTATCAAGCGACTTAGCATTTCCCCTTTTAGTCTCCAAGTCTCAAAATGTTTTCTCAAGATCTAGCAACTACTATGACAATTTTTATAAGAAAATAACTATAGTCACGTGGTCTCTAGATGGAAATTACCTTTGGTCGGGAGATCTCAAAATGACTTATGAAAGTGATGTTTCATTCAACGATTATGATTTTTCTCTATGGTCGCTGAGTCTCCAAATGGAGGTGCAGTTTTCTATCATGGTTGTCTCCAAGTCTCCAGGTCTTTAAGTGGTTAGTCATTTTATTCAGTGACTTGGATGTTAAATAGTCACATTATTTCCAAAAGGTGGGAGTTATCTCCTACGCGGTTAGCAATCCAGCAACATGGTTGTCTCCAGGTCTTGAGATGCAATGGTTAAGTGATAAAGGATTATGAGACTCAGTGTGAACCATGAGATGAAGTTTTCATCAACAGCCAGTATTTAATCTCTAGATGTAACTCAGAGTTAAGAAATGTTTTTGTGACTTGGAGATTGTTTCAGTCGCATGTTCTTAGGACTTGACCCTAGTTAAGAAAAAGATTGTGAGACTCAATGAATCTCCTTGTCGCATAGTCTCTAGATTTTCCCAGGTTGAGTTAAGGTTAGTTTTATGATCAAGACCCAGTGGTTATGTGTTTATTCAGTGATACAATGACTATGTAGTCATGTGATCTCAGGTTCCTGATAGTTGAGTAGAAAGCCTCCAGCAATTCAGCAACACAGTTATCTCTGGGTCACTGAATTAAATAGTTAAGTAAGAAAATCTCTCACAACTTAATATGGATTGTAAGATGGAATGAAGAAGAAGATCAACAATGGCCATGAGATCTCAGAAAGAAAGTTGAAAAGTTAGAGGGCTTTAGCGATTAAGAGATTCCAGGCTTGTCACTAGATCTCCAGGTCAGGTGATCATTGAATGTTTTAAAAGGTTTAATAAAGTTACCACAACTATGAGAAAGACTATAGTCACCAAATCTCTAGATAAGATAAATTAAGAATTCCTTTCTTTAGTCACCAAATCTCCAAATGACTGGGTTGGGATATCTCAAAAAGAAGTTTGAAAATTTAACCGTATTCCACGACTTAGAGTTTGCTTGTTTTCACCAGATCTCATAATACAAATTAAAGGTGGTCTTAGTCATGTAATCTCATAATGAGAAATATTTCACCCGCAACTAAGAAATAGATTATAGCCGCTAAGTCTCTAGATCAAAAATTTGTGTGATCGGGAAATCTCATAATGGATTTATAAAGTGAGAAATCTTTTCATGACTATGAGAAGCTCTCTTAGTCACCAGGTCTCAAAAGCAATTGAAGGTGCCAATGTTATAAAGTGATCGCGAGACTTTGTCTTCAGTCGCTAGGTCTCTAAATATATGAATTTAAATTTTTGAGCTATGGCTAGTAAATTGAAGCCGTGTTCATGTCAAAGTAATGGTGGAGGTGACATTTTTGGTGTCAGGAAATGGTGGTGCATTCAATTATATAGAATAAAATAGTTAGAGGCTACTCATTTGGAGTTACAAAGCATATCAAAGAGTATAGAGCACTAGGTTTTCAGAGCTTTTTTGAATTTACAGTGTGACCAGTTATTTTTGTAGATAATTTTTAGAATTACAGTCAGGATGAGTCAAGAAATAGCAAGTGGAGCCTCTACCAGCCGAGGATCAAAGGAAAAAGTAAAGGAGATTTTTTTAGATGAGTTCCTCACCCTCTTGCCTAGTTCATCTTAGAAAAAAAAGGTTAGTGATAATTATTTTATGGATAAATTGGCTTACTATAGAGATGCCAAGACCCTAGAACTCACAGGCTTGTGCCTATTTTCATATTTTTATAAGAATGATGATAGTGTAGTACCAGTCTCAAATCCTTAGACATTAGGGTTGGCCAAGCTAATTGTTCTGAAAGTCTTTCTTGACATAGATGCATTTCTTATGCTATCTCGGTGTTATGATCCACTCTCAAACACCATTAGAAAGGAGGATGGTTCACCCATGGTAACCCTAGCTAGAAATTCCTTCATGAAGGCATTCAGAATTTAGATTCCAATGGCCATAGAGATTGACTTAAAGGCTCAAGCAAATAGATATGTCAGAGAGGTTATGATAGTTTCTATGGAGATTAAGAGCCATATGCCAAAAGAAAATAGAAATTATGTTGCAGCTTTGGCTAGGTCAGTTCCATATTAATACAAGGACCTAAAATTTTATATGAAATATATTGCATATCGGTTATGCCAGGTCTTGGGAGTTGATGCAGACCCAGAGAGGATCACCTTTGATATTTTGATGTTGGTAATGGATTCTCAGAATCAACTGGTGAATAGAGGTTATGATTTCATTGGTTATGTAATAAATAAGATGCATGAGGGTTTACTGTCTTTGAAGAATTTTACATTTGGTACCACACCTAGATTCATGCACTACTCCTTGTTGATGCACCTTATTGTGTATCATAATTATAATCTCATAAACTTACAAGACCTCAAGCCACAAATTATGTGGAATGGCTAGCCTAACCCTATGCAATTTAGGTTAGGAATCTAGAGTCCTTCCTGTCCTAGGCATGATTTTGGTGCCTTTGATAACTGGATTGTGTATCCAATTCTCCAAATTTTGGGAGTGAACTATACAAGATTATCCACCAAAGTTCTACAATTGGTGAGGCCCCGACAATTTATTGATAAGTGGACCAAAAACCACAATTGGGGAGATATTTATTATGAGAAGGGTTACACAATGATTAGGGTTTATGGATGCCCTTAGCCTCCTCATCTACTTCCATTCTATGTTCCACCAAGAGTTGCATTTTTAGATTTTATCTGGAAATTGATGTTGACAAATAAAGAACACTTAGCTCCCCACAGGAAAGGGACTTTTACTCCTTAGCACTTTAGAGTGCATTATCTTACAATTGGGAAGGGAGCCTTAAATAGGGTAAATGAATGGTTGGAAGGTTTCCATATGTTTGCAGCACCCTACAGATATGTGGATACAAAAGTTTTTATAGCTGCTGCTAGGCAATATTACACTCCTACCATTCCCATCAATAAGTAGCATGAGGAGTATCCAGAGGAAGATGTGATTAGAAACATCATTGAAGATAATGAGCTGGAGAAGAGAGTTCACCAATTGAATACATTGTTTGATGCTAAGAAACAATTAAAGAAAAAAGGACTGGTATTTGGGGGGTTCTTTCCCACTCTACCTTACCTTCAAAGACTTGAGCAAATGATGGCTCAATTCAACACTCTAATGAGATCCATGGAGGATCAAATTGATAAAACTAATCAGGGAAAAAAGGCCCATTTTGAATCTAAGTGGGAAGATAATAGAAAATTGAACAGAATTTCTTTGAAGCAGACTTCTAAATTTTATGTCTGACTTTTTGAGTAATTGAATTTTGAATGTAATTGGCAAGTTGATTTTAATACAAATACACTGCAACTTCTGCCATACCTTGTTGTTGTCTCTTTACTTTTATGTTGTACTCTTGTATGTTTTATATGTTAGGCATTTAAAATATACCAGTTGTAAAGTAGCTTGCTTGATTGATTATGAGTTTCTTTCAAGGAAAGAATTAAAATTCTCATGGTTCATCTTGAAGAGTAAATATATTTGTAAGGATTGTTGATGATAACAGTGTTTGTTTAAAAGAGTATTTTTTAAGGAAATCTATTTGAATTTGTAGTTAGTATGTAAGGCATACTTTTGTATTTCTTTTGAAATTATCTGGTTGATTTACTTTTGGATTTCTTTTTCCCATTGAATAAGGCACTGGTTTAGTGTTTTTTTCTTATATTTTTTATCTTTTATATCTTTTGAGAAGAAAAATTGAAAATTTCATATCATTACCAGTACACATTTTCATTTCATGTTTATTGCACAATACAGATTAGACTGTGCTTAAGCTGTGTAGATCTTATTTCTTGATTCCTTGAAGAGAGAATCATTTATGTTGCCCCTCCTTAAAAGGAAGAAGGATGAGAATCCTTAAATCACTGATTTTTGTTTTATTTGCAATCATATTTTGCTTAGTGAAGCTTTGCATCAAATTGATTTTGTTCATATACAGAATGTATTATAGATTGAAACATTAGAAGAATTAATAGCAAATTAGTGCCCGCTCATATAATATTGTGTAATCAGTTATCATTAAAAGGTAATACCTGCCTGAGTATGTGGAGCTCAAAAATGAAGGAGGATCCTATCCAATCCTCAGTAATAAACATGTTGAATAGACGCAACCAAAAACTAAATATTGTGTCGGCCTAAAACCCAACACACAAAATGCTTTCAAAGTAATTGGCTCAAGCGTGTTTACATATGATGATAATAACATGTATACAACATTATTACAATAGGTGCATAGCCTTAAAAAAGAAAAATAATACACACTAATAAAAAAACATTATGTTGGCTCCATGCTCTATTCTGCTCTACCACTGAACTGCCAGTGTCACTTAGACTTGATGTAACTTCTTGATACTATCATATATGATCTTGCATTCTTAGAAATAGAATAATAAAATACTTAAAAGCTTATATCCAAGGGCACATAACATAACTCTATCATACACATGTGTTTTGATGCTTTGATCATTAGGTACATCATTCTTTGTATTGTCTACCATACTTAGCCAAAATATATGTTGGAGATTTTCCAGTGAGCTAGTGTTGACTCTATCTTTGTCATTGATGAAAACATATAGTAAGAAGCATGTGTGGAAGTCCTATGTATGGAGCCTTGAGCATATGTTACCTAGATATGTTATCAGCATGCTATCATAAGCATAGAGGTTGATTCTGAGTACAAACAGTTGTGTCATTATTTGTATCAGTAGTGTTCCTGATAGTGTTATAGATAAAGTTTTGTATGTGATTTTAAGTATGGTTATGATGGAGCCTTGTGAAGTTATATTTATGTTACATATATGTGTGTGAAGCTATTTTCATGGATGTAGAGTAAGCTGTGTAGTTACAATTGAGTTATGATGTTTGCATTTGCCAATTACAGTTTCTTGAGATTGTTTATTGGAGCCGACACTGTTCAAAGTGCTTCAAAAGTTGTGCTTATAATTATGGTATGTGTGTTTGTATTTGTGGTTAGTTATGAGTTAAGAATGTTTGGTTAAGATCGTAGATCATAATTCAATTGGAGGGTAAAGATTTATTTGATTTGGTGGAGCCGACAGTATGAAGTGACGCATCTACTCATCTTGAGTTGTGCGGTCCTATTTGTGTTGCGTTCTTGATTTAGCCATTGGAGATGTTGTTAGAGAGTTGTATTCTTTCTCTAATCTGATTTCAAGAAGGGTCTAACATGATTACTTGATTAAGGAGAAAGATACTTATAGCCAGTCAGTTGTGATTGCTAAGCATGGAAGACAGTTGAAAATGAAGTGAAGAAAAGAGCATAGCAGAAGGTGTGAAGTATTGAGCCATTAGTAGAAGGTCTATGTGACAAAGAAGAAAGTGTGTTCTTTACATTGGAACTAATCAATACAATAGGTCTAATTCATAATTCAATGAGATCTAGATATAGTGTGTATCTTTTATACAGAAGGTTGCAGCCTTCACCATTTGAGCAGTGTGCTCTCAGATAGTGCATCCTCACCTCTAATAAGGTTAATAATAAAAGACTCCTAACAGGGTCTGACTTTTGATCAGGTCTCTATACTTATTGCATTGTAAAGATCAACTCCTAATAGGGTTGTAATATCTTTTAACAATGATCATTATACTATAGTGCAGATTATAGTGAGTGCCAATTCCCACCGATGTTTTTAACTATTTGGGTTTCCTCATTACCAAAATTGTTGTGTTTTGTAAAGTGTCATCTTATCATGTATGTGCTTAATATTATTCTGTACTTAATTGGATAAATAATTTAATCTTGTAGATAACTTGTTCACCCCCCCCCCCTCTTAGTTATCTCTTGGGACTATTCCTAACAATTATTATCAGAGCCAAGTGCCTCGGAGAGAAGTTTAATAGCTTGAGGTTGATTAGATGGAATTATTTAGAAAAGAAAGTCCTAAGTTTGATGGAGAGAATTATCTAGATTGGAAGAACAAAATGATGATACATTTGCAGTGCATTGCTTTTGAAATTTTTGAAGTAGCTACTAGAGAATTTCAGATTCCCTCTTTATCAGATCTTGCAGAAGATGATGCAACTTTGAAGAAAAAGGAATTGTTCACTCAAAATTCAATTACCAAAGAAGCCCTTATCAGTGACTTGTCTGACAGTGAGTTTTTAGAGATCAAGAAAGTAGATAAAGCCTACAAGATATCAAAGTATCTAGAAGACATGTTTGAAGGAGATATTTAGGCCAAGAATGCACGCAAAAAGACATGGAAGAAAAGATGCAATACATTGGAGATGCTACCTAAAGAGAACATTAGAGCTTACAATCAAAATATTAATGAAGTAGTTGTAGGAATTAGAAATAATGGTGGAGAAATTTTAGAAGAAGACATAATGGACAAGTTGATGACTACCTTGACACCAGAATATGAGAGCAAGATAAACATCCTAGATGAGACTATGCAGTCCACAAAAGACTTCTAAAGAGACCTTAATCAGTAAGATTTCATCTTTTGAGATATCAAGATTGAAGATAGAGCCTAAAAGTGAAATAGCATTCAAAGCCTCAGTCCATGGTAAGAGATCTCTGAACACCTCTGGTAATTTTGATGATGAAGATGATGATAGAGAACTAGATGATTTTATTGCTATGATTGCTAAGAAGGAAAGAAAAGGAAAAGGAAAATATGAAGGTCAACTACCATTCAAATGTTTTTCATGTAAAAAGATTGGTCATTTTGCATCTAAGTGTCCTACAAGAGTCAAGAAGTACAAAAATTACAAGCCTAAGTATAAAGAATGTTACTATGCTAAAGATGGAGTATTAGATGAAGATTTAGTAGAAGATGAAATTGTATTTGTAGCAATTGAAGAAAGGGAAAGAATTTATGATGAAATGGATAAGGAAGATGAGAGGAAATAACAAGAACTAGCATTGATTTCATAAGCAGACATTAGGACTAATTGGATCATTGACAATGGTTGTTCACATCACATGACAGGAGACAAAGATAGATTTGTACATTTGGATAAGTACAAAGGCAGCATGGTTATATTTGGAGACAAAACTCCTAAACCTATCATAGGTAGAGGAGCTATCACATTGGATGGAAAGAATAACATTGATGATGTTCTATATGTTGATGGATTGAAACATAACTTACTTTGTGTTGGACAATTGCTTGACAAAGGATATTAGTTGGCATTCAAAGAAAACAAGTGCATCATTAAAAAAGGATATTAGTTGGCATTCAAAGATAATAAGTGCATCATTAATAACCATGAAGGAGTAATGATTGCATCAAGATCAAATAAAATTTAAGGTAATGTTTTTCAGCTTAATTCAAAAGCAAGTTGTTTTGTTTCTAAAGTAGATGATAGTTGGCTATGGTACAAAAGACTATGTCACATCAAATTTGACAATATAGTAAAGATAAGCAATGTTAAGGTAGTAAGAGACCTACCTAGTATTGCAAGACTAGTTGATACTATGTGTAGGGAATGTGTGATGGGAAATCATGTGAAGAACTCATTCTAAAGTAAGTAGAATGCAATAGAGAACAAATTGGATCTAGTGCATACAAACCTATGTGGATCAACTCAAACAAGATCATACTATGGTGAAAGGTACTTTATTTTGTTTGTCGATGATTATTCTAGAATGATGTGGGTTGTGTTCTTAAATGATAAATGAAAAGCATCTGAGAAGTTCAAAATATTCAAAGCTAAAGTTGAAAATAAGTCTGGATTGAAAATAAAATGTTTGAGATCAGATAGAGGAGGAGAATTCACCTCTGACATATTTTATGAGTATTGTAAAGAACATGGGATAAAGAGACAACTGAGTGCACCTAGAACTCCTCGGTAGAATAAAATTGCAAAAAGGAGAAATAGGATCATACTTGACACAATGCGCACTATCATGATTGAAGGAAAGGTCGCACACACCTATTGGAGAGAAGACAATACAATAGTCTATACTATCAATAGAATTCAATTAAGGCTAGGCATAGACAAGACACCTTATGAGCTATGGTTTTGGAATGTACCTATAGTAAAATACTTCAGAATCTTTGGAAGCAAGTGCTACATCAAGAGAGATGAAGCTATTGGCAAGTTTGATGCAAGAAGTGATGAAGGTATTTTTATTGGTTACTCTACTAAAAGAAAAGCTTGTAGATGTTTTAATTTGAGATTGAAGAAGATTATTGAAAGTGCTCATGTGAAGATTGATGAAAATTTTATGATTTGAGAGAGATATCATGATTATGCGCCTATGATTGAAGAAGAACCTAGACCTACTAATAGTGAAGCAGTTGTTGAAGAAATGTTTTATAGCATTGATGTTTTATTCAATGACCCTGAAACATGTTAGGAATGAATACAAAGTATTTTGGCAGTCATTCTGTAGCAGTTGTTGTTGCATTCATGACTTGGATTGTCATTGATGTCAACACAGTGATATTCTAGATATTAGCAGGAAAGTAGGTACAATTTTGTTTTGCACACATGTTGTATTGTAGATTGGCTTTTGTGCAGTTGATGGTATGTTCTTTGGTGTGTTAATAACCTATGGTTAATAATGCAAAAATAAATTTATTCATTTATGAGAGTTATGAGCATTTTGGTAAAGGAGTGTTTAGACAATGTTTCTGTGAAGTGATTTTTAGAAATCGGAGGATATCTCTTAGCTGGGAAGGAATCTGATTTTGTGCAGTTAAAGGGATGTTGGAGACTCATTAATGATGACATGGTTCATAGTGAAAACTTTGAAGATATGTTTGGAGAAAGTTACAGTATCTGGAAGCCGACAGTTTTATGTGAAGTTTTATGTGTAGCATGTATAATTTATTATTTTGTAATTGAGGACCGACTCATTTGTAATTATTTGAGTTTGGTATATAAGAAGGAATTTTTTCCTTGTTTTAATATGTACTGTGAAGGTTGAGATGCGAATATATGCATGAAGTGAAGAAAAGAGCTAATTCAGTGATGAAGGAAGACTTGTGAGTACAGAGATTTGGAATTATGATCTTGTGTAGCAGAGAGTACAGTTTTGGCATAGTGTGAAGAAGGTAATATATTTCATATTATTCTATTGAATAATCCTAAGATCTTTTGGACAGTGGGTTCAGAGATCTTGCCTTGAAGCTATTTGGGTAGTGGGTCCTTCTGTCTTCCACAAACTCTTAACCGGGTTAGAATCTTTTAACAGGGATTCAAAATCTCCTAACAGGAATTTATATGTACTGAATGTATTTCATAAGGCTCCTAACAGGGTCCATCCTCTAACAAGGAACTTTCATATTAGTGCATCATTTTGTGGGCATCATTCCCAGCGGGGTTTACTCTTTTCAAGAGGTTCCCTAGTCAACATATCTTGTGTTGTTGTGCAATTGTGTATGGTTATCTTTCTATGGTTGATCAGTACATCAATTATATTGTTTAAAGAAGTTGAATGGTTAAATTATCTGATAACTAATTCACCCCCCCCCCCTCTCAATTATCTTGGGGATCTTTACTTTCTAACAATTGGTATGAGAGCATCAGGTCCTTGAAAGAAAATTTTAACAACTTAAGGAGATCCATGGCTAATTTCAGAAAAGAAAGCCCTAAGTTTGATGGAGTAAATTTTGATAGCTGGAAAGAAAAGATGAAGACACATCTATTGTGTTTAGGACCAAGTTATTGGTTGATTACAAAGAATGAGAAGACTATCATTGAGGTAGACAATCTAGAGGCAAGAACTAAAGATGAACTAGATCTATTCATGTGTAACATACTTGCAAGAGAAGCACTTTTGTCAGCACTACCGGAGAATGAATATAGTCAGGTAAGATGTTTGTAAACATCTCATGAAATTTGGAAAGCTTTACATTCTACTTTTGAAGGTGATGAACATGCAAAGAAGGCTAGATTACATAATTGGATTTGTGCATTTGAAGATATCAGAATGATGGAAGATGAATCTATTAGAAGCTATATTGGTAGGATGTCTGAGATTGTAATAGGAATAAAGTCTTATGGAGGTGATAAGACAGAGAATGAAGTGATATGAAAAATTCTAAGAACTTTGACACCAGTATTCAAGTAGACAACACAGATGATTGAACAAGTGATACCTTGTACATCAAACTTTTCAAGAGAGACTCTTCTTGGAAGATTAGAAATAGCAGAGATGAACTTGAGATTATTAGGAGAGCTACCTAGAATAGAAACAACATTCAATGCTCTTAACATTAGACCTACAAGAAGTACTAGTGTGAATGGAGATTATGCCAGTAGTAGCAGATCTGAGGAAGATAAGAAGATTGAAGAAGGTATTGCATTACTTGTAAAAAGAGAACCAGATGATAAGAAAATCTTTAAATGTTGGACTTGTCAAGAATATGGTCATTTTGCATCTAAATGTCCTAAAAGAGTTAAGAAGTATAGAAGCAACTTTAAACCTAGGGGATCTAAAGAATGTTATTATACAAATGATGAAGATCTTGAAGTGGGAATTGAAAGACATTTAAGTGACAGTGATAATGATAACTTTGAGGAAATAGGATTTGTAGCAATTAAAGAAGAAAGTTCTGAATCTAATAAAAGGGAAGAAAAAGCATTAGTTTCACAAGTTGAAAAGAAATTTGATTGGATTATAGATAGTGGTTGTTCACATCATATGACTGGAGATAAAAGAAAGTTTGTTAAGTTAGATAATTATGATGGAGGAATTGTTAGGGTTGGTAACAATGCACCTTGTTTGATTAAGGGTATAGGATCTATTACTCTTGATGGAAAGACTAACACTGATGATGATTACTTTGTTGATGGACTGAGACATAATCTACTAAGCATTGGACAATTGGCTAATAAGGGTTATCAAGTTTGGTTTTCTGAGAAAACTTGTGTGATAAAAGATAAAGATGGAAATCTGATTGGAAAAGGATCCAGAACCAGAGGTAATGTATTTTAGTTGAATCCTACTGAGATGACATGTTTGATAACTAGGATTGATGACAGTTGGTTATGGCATAAAAGGTTTTCTCATATAAACTTTGATAATATTGTCAAGGTGAGCACTACACTTGCAGTAAGAGATTTACCTAGAATTATGAAACCTACTAACATGATTTGCAAAGAATGTATGATGGCAAAGTAGAAAAGGAGTTCATTTCCCAACAAGAAGTTCACATCGACAGAGAAGCTAGAGATTGTTCATACAGACTTGAGTGGTCCTACTAGGACTAGAGGATTCTATGGAGAAAGGTATTTTATGATTCTTGTTGATAATTTTATAAGGACGATGTGGATTGCATTTTTGAAAGAAAAATCTGAAGCATTTGATAAATTTAAGATCATGAAAAGCAAAATTGAGAATGAATCTAGAACATGAAGATTAAGTGTCTAAGATCTGATAGAGGTGGTGAATTTACATCTAGAGAGTTTAACACCTTTTTTGAAATGAATGGTATTAAGAGACAACTTTCAGCCCCTAGAACACCAAAACAAAATGGTATTGCAAAAAGAAGGAACAGGTCAATAACTGAAGCAGCAAGAGCTATGTTGTTTGAAAATGATTTGGCTAATAATTTTTGGAGAGAAGAAGTGAACACAACAGTATACACTATGAACAGAGTACAAATCAGAGTAGATACAAACAAGACACCTTATGAATTATGGTTTGGACATACACCCTTAGTTAAGTATTTTAGAATTTTTGGAAGTAAATGTTATATAAAGAGAGATGATGATATAGGAAAGTTTGATCCTAGAAGTGATGAAGGAATATTTCTTGGATATTCTTAAAAAAGAAAAGCATATAGATATTATAACAAAAGAACTAAGACTATTGTTGAAAGTGCAAATGTAAAAGTTGATGAGAATTTTAAAATTTAGGAAAGAATGCTTGATTATGAATTTGATGGAGAAGCACAACCTCAACCTAACATTGAAAATGCAAAATTATTTTTTGAAATTAACAGTGATTTGTTGAATGAAAGTCATACTGAAGAAAATAAAGAAGAAAATAGAGAAGAAAACAAAGAAGAAAATAGAGAAGAAAGCAGAGAAGAATCTATAGTTGGAACAAGATCAGTAACTATGACACCTAACAGGTATACTTCAAGACATCACCCTATTGAGAAAGTTATTAGAAGTTTAGATAGAGGAGTTTTGACTCAAAATAAGGTACATTTATGTTTGATTTCTAAAATTGAACCTAAGACTACTAATGAAGCTTGTGAAGATGAACATTGAATTAATGCTATGAAAGAAGAATTAGAGCAGATTAAAAAAAAAAAGACATGGGAATTGGTCCCTAGACCTGAAGACAAGAATGTGATTGGAACAAAGTGGGTATTCAGAAACAAGATGAATGAACAAGGAGAAGTGATAAGAAACAAAGCAAGATTGGTATGTAAAGGATATTCACAACAAGAAGGAATTGACTATGAAGAAACTTTTGCACCTGTGGCCAGACTTGAAGCAGTGAGAATGTTTCTAGCATATGTAGCTTACATGAAATTCAAAGTGTATCAGATGGATGTGAAATCAGCATTTTTGAATGGTGAATTGGAAGAAGAAGTCTACATTGAGCAGCCTGAAGGTTTTCCTTTGACACAAGAAGGAGATATGGTATGTAAGTTAAAGAAAGCTTTATATGGATTAAAACAAGTACGTAGAACCTGGTATGCAAGATTGGATAAGTATTTATTGAAATTGGGATTTATAAAAGGAACAGTAGATAGTAACTTATACACAAAAGAAATTGAGAATGGTTTGTTGGTTATAGTTATATTTGTTGATGATATTATTTTTGGAGGAGAAGATGAAGCTAGTGACAAATTTGCAGATGAAATGAAGACTGAATTTGAGATGAGCATGATTGGAGAAATGAAATATTTTTTGGGATTACAGATAACACAAAGCAAGGAAGGTATATTTGTAAGTCAGCCTAAGTATTTGAATGACTTATTGAAAAGATTTGGAATGGAATATTCTAAACTTGTTGGAACACCTATGGTAACTGGACATAAGTTATCTAGTAAAGATGAGACACCAGTAGTTGAGCAGAAAAAATACAGATCTATGATTGGAGGATTGTAGTACTTGACACATACAAGACCTGATATAGCACATTCAGTTGGGATTGTAGCAAGATTTCAAGCAGAACCTAGAGAATCACATTATGCAGCAGTAAAGAGGATACTGAGATATTTGAAAGGAACAATGGATTATGGATTATGGTATGAGAATTCTGATGATTTTACTTTATGTGCCTATACTAATGCAGATTGGGGAGGCAGCATTGATGACAAGAAAAGCACTAGTGGTGGAGCCTTTTTTCTTGGAGGAAAATTGGTCTCTTGGTTAAGTAAGAAGCAGAATATGTTGCAGCAGCAAATAATTGTAATCAAATTATTTGGATGAAGAAGATGTTGAAGGATATTGGAATAAAGTTTGATGAGCCTATTGTTATACATTGTGATAACACCAGTATAGTGAGTATGTCAAAAAATCCTATTTTACATTCTAAGACTAAACATATTGAGATCAAGTATCATGTTGTAAGAGAGAAAGTTGCAGAAAAAGAAGTAAGATTGGAGTACATAAGTACAAAGGAGCAGATAGCAGATATATTTACAAAGCCTTTACCTAAGGATACATTTGTGTATCTGAGAGGTATGCTTGGGGTTATGTCCCAACCTATTTTTTAGAATTGATGTAGATGATTGCATCCATCCAATGGTATATGAGCCCTATCTTTCTTTTGGATTGGATGTTGGAACTTCCTCTATGGGGGAGTTTATGAGCTGAGTCATGAGGACTCTTGTTATTGTATTTTTCTAAAAAGTGTCTTTTGACATTAAGTTGTTGTTGACTTAGTGATGGAATTTCTATCATTGATGTCAATGGGGGAGCGATATACATGGAAAACATTGTGGATTGTATGAGAGAGCTGAATAGGAAAATGAAGCAAGATTTAATTTGATATTTTGCAGTGATGTTGTAGTATTGGGATTTTGGAACATTGGATGTTTTTCATCTATGTTGCCATCAATACCAATGGGGAAGATTGTTAGGAATGAATGCAAAGTATTTTGGTAGTCATTCTGTAGCATTTGTCATTGCATTCATGACTTGGATTGTCATTGATGTCAACACAGTGATATTCTGGATATTAGCAGGAAAGCAGGTATAGTTTTGTTTTGCACACATGTTGTATTATAGATTGGATTTTTCATAGGTAATGGTATGTTCTTTGGTGTGTTATTAACCTATGGTTAATAGCACAAAAATAAATTCATTCATTTATGAGATTTATGAGCATTTTGGTAAAAGCAGTGTTTAGACAGTGTTTCTGTGAAGTGATTTTCAGAAATCGGAGCATATCTCTTAGCTGGGATGGAATCTAATTTTTCAAAGTTAAAGGGATGTTGGAGACTCATTAATGATGATGTCGTTCATAGTGCAAAATTCAAAAATATGTTTGGAGAAAGTTACAGTATCTGGAAGCTGACAGTTTTATGTGAAGTTTTGTGTGTAGCGTGTAGAATTTATTATTTTGTAATTGAGGACCGACTCATTTGTAATTATTTGAGTTTGGTGTATAAAAAGGAATTTTTTCCTTGTTTTAATATGTACTATGAAGGGTGAGATGTGAATATATGCATGAAGTGAAGAAAAGAGCTAATTCAGTGATGAAGGAAGACTTGTGAGTACAGAGATCTGGAATTGTGATCTTGTGTAGCAAAGAGTGCAGTTTTGGCACAGTGTGAAGGAGGTAATATATTTCATATTATTCTATTGAATATTCCTAAGATATTTTGGACAATGGGTTCAGAGATCTTTCCTTGAAGCTGTTTGGGTAGTGGGTCCTTCTGTCTTCCACAAACTCTTAATTGGGTTAGAATCTTTTAACAGGGATTCAAAATCTCCTAATAGGGATTTATATGTACTGAATGTATTTCATAAGACTCCTAACAGGGTCCATCCTCTAACAAGGAACTTTCATATTAGTGCATCATTTTGTGGGCATCATTCCCACCAGGGTTTACTCTTTTCAAGAGGTTCCCTAGTCAACATATCTTGTGTTATTGTGCAATTGTGTATGGTTATCTTTCTATGGTTGATCAGTACATTAATTATATTTTTTAAAGCAGTTGAATGGTTAAATTATCTAATAACTGATTCACCCCCCCCTCTCAGTTATTTTGGGGATCTTTACTTTCTAACAAAACAAGTGAAGAAGAAACACAAAAGACAAATGAGAGAGTCACACCTAATGTTGCAAAATTAACATCTAGATACCATTCTAAGGAAGATATCATTGGAGATCAAAGCAGAAAAGTCATGACAAGATCAAAAGTAAAGAGTTCAATAGTTGATGAAGTAGTATGTTTACTTTCACAAATTGAACCCTTAAGTGTTGAAGATGCATGTAATGATTCAAATTGGCATGAAGAAATGAAAGAAGAGTTTGATTAGATAGTTAAGAATGACACTTGGAATTGGTCCCTAGACCTAGTGACAAAAATGTGTATGTTCAGAAACAAGATGAATAAAGATGGTACAGTAGTAAGAAACAAAGCAAGACTAGTATGTAAAGAATATGCACAAAGAGAAGGAATTGATTATTCAGATACATTTTCCCCTATAAGAAGATTGGAAGCCATAAAGTTATTTCTAGCCTATGCAACATTCAAAGACTTCAAGGTATATCAGATGGATGTGAAATCAACATTCTTGAATGGAGAATTGAAAGAAGTGTACATAGAACAACCTAAAGTATTTAGTCTATCAAACAAACCTGATATGGTATGTAGACTAAAGAAAGCCCTCTATGGACTTAAGCAAGCCCCTAGAGCATGGAATGAAAGACTTGATGGTTACTTGACAAAGATTGGATTCAAGAAAGGAGTATAAAATTTTAACTTATTCATAAGAGAGACACCTGAAGGACTATTACTAGTTGCTATTTTTGTTGATGACATTATTTTTAGAGGTAATGACAAGCTTAGTATAGAATTTTCTAAGGAGATGAAGAGAAAATTTGAAATGAGCATGATTGGACCTATCAAATACTTTTTGGGATTAAATGTGCAACAAACAAATAAAGGTATATTCATAAATTAGTCTAAATATGTGAGAGAGATATTGAAGAAATTAAAGATGGATGATTACAATCTAGTAAGCACACCCATGATAATAGGAAGCAACCTTTCAAAGGATGATGATTCTAAAGTAGTTGACATAACTCTATACCAGTCTATGATTAGTAAACTCATATATCTTACTCAATCTAGACCTGATATTTCTAATGCAGTTGGTATAGTTCAAAGATTTGTAGCTGAACCTAAACAAAGTCATCTAATTATAGTAAAGAGGATTTTCAAATATTTGAAAGGAACTATAGACTATGGTTTATGGTATCCTAACTCAGAGAATGTGGAACTTCATGTGTATAAAGATGTAGATTGGGCATGATGCGTTGATGATAGAAAGAGTACATTAGGAGGAGCAATATTTCTTGGGGACAGACTTGTTACTTGGACAAGCAAGAAGAAAAATTGTATTTCTCAGTCAACAACAGAAGCAGAGTATGTGGCAGTAGCACTAAATTGTTCTATAATTGTTTGGATCAAGCAAATGATAAAAGACTTTGGAATCCATATTGATTATCCTATTGTTATTCATTATGATAACACTAGCACTATCAATATGTCAAAGAACCCATGATGCATGCAAAGACAAAACACATTGAGATAAATTATCACTTCCTAAGAGAGAAAGTTGTAGAGAAAGAAGTAAAATTGGATTATGTGAGTACTAAAGAATAGTTAGTAGAATTTTTCACAAAGCCTTTGCTGAAAGATACTTTTGAGTATCTCTAGGAGAAGTTGGTAGTAATTCCCTTCCCTAGATCTGATTAGAACTTGTAGGAGTGCATCAGTCCAAAGTGACTGATGAATGGTTGACTACTCTACTTCAGGAGTAGTACCTAAGCTTATTTGTTTTTTGCACCCTTTTCCATTGATGTCAAAGGGGGAATAATATATAGTCATGAAAAACAAATAGGTGGAGCGTGAAGAAAGGGGGAGTATACAAAATACAAGAAAACAAGCAGGAGTATGAAGTAAGGGGGAGTATTCATTAAGAGATGCAATAGTTGGAGGATTCATCCATGGGGGAGTTTTGTTGAGTAAATGGATAATGTTATGAAATAATTGTACTTTTGGATTGGTGGTTTTTTTCATTCAATATGTTGCCATCAATGCCAAAGGGGGCAATTTTTATAGATTTTCTAGTAAGCCAATGTTGACTGTATGTTTGTCATTGATGACAACTTATGGTAAGTAGCATGCATGGAAGTCCTATGTATAGAGCCTTGAGAATATTTTACCTAGATATGTTATCAACATGATATCATAAGCATAGAGGTTGATTCTAAGTATAGACAGTTGTGCAGTTGTGTGTATCAGTAATGTTCCTAATAGTGTTATAGATAGAGTTTTGTATGTGATTTTCAATATGGTTATGATGGAGGCTTGTCCAATTATATTTATGTTATATACATGTGTGTGAAGCTATGTTCATGGACATAGAGTTAGTTGTCCAGTTACAATTGAGTTATGGTGTTTTCATTTTCTAGTTACAGTTTCTTGAGATTGTTTATTGGAGCTGATAGTGTTCATAGCACTTTAGCAATTGCACTCATCATTATGGTATGTGTGTTTGGATTCATGGTTAGTTATGAGTTAAGAATGTTTAGTTAAGATAGAAAATCATAATTTAGTTTGAGATTAAAGATTCAGTTGATTTGGTGGAGCTAACAGTATGAAACAATGCATCTAGTCATCTTGATTTGTGTGGTCCTATTTGTGTTGTGTGCTTGATTTAGTCATTGGAGATGTTGTTAGAGATTTTTATTATTTCTATAATATGATTTCAAGAAGGTTCTCATAGGCTAACTTGATTAAGAAGAAATATACTTATAGCCATTCAATTGTGATTGCTAAATATGGTAGACTATTGAAAATGAAGTGAAGAAAAGAGCGGAGTAGAAGGTGAGAAGTATTGAGCCATCAATAGAAGGTCTATGTGATAAAGAAGAAAGTGTGTACTATACATTTGAACTAATCAAGACAACAAGTCTAATTCTTAGTTCACCAAGATCTAGATATAGTGTGTATTTGTTATACAGAAGATTGTAACCTTCACCATTTGAGCAGTGTGCTCCTAGACAGTGCGTCCTCACCTCTAACAAGGTTAATCATAAAACACTCCTAATAGGGTTTGACCTTTGGCCATGTCTCTGTACTTATTGCATTGTAAATATCAACTCCTAATAGGGTTGTATTATACTCTAGTGCAGATTATAGTGGGTGCCAATTCCCACCGGGGTTTTTTCCTATTTGGGTTTCCCCGTAACCAAAATTGTTGTGTTGTGTAAAGTGTCATCTTATTGTGTATGTGCTTAGTGTTCTTCTATACTGAATTAGATAAAGAATTGAAGCTTTTAGGTAATTGATTCACTTCCCCCCTGTCTTAATTATCTCTTGGGACTATTCCTAACAATACAAACTTCAAAGCTTGTGCGTTGACTATCAAAACTCCATATGACTTTTTTGCCATAATGACAACACAAAACTAGTCATATAATCTTAGTAAAGTCAAATTTACAATAATATATGCATGTACATACATATATAAACATATAAATACATGTGTAAGAATTTAAAACTCACCTATCTCATAGAAGGTGTCACATAAATGAATATTGTCTACACACATGTTGTAACACCAAGTTGGGGGTAATGTGAGCTAACCGTGCCTACAAAAAATATATACCTATTAGAACTACAAATAATTAAATTGTACAAGTAAAAATAAAACTAAATAAGTGTTCATCTAAAATTAAATAAAATTAAATACCTCAGTATTAGGTATGGGAGGATCTTGTAATACCATCATATCCACCACAATAACTACATCATGCATGACATCTCTAGTGGTGAAATATCCATACAATTCGGTCTGTGATTTCTACTTCATTCCCATTTTTAACTTTTTTCTACTAATTGACTTTTATTTTTATGTGACAAGATATATGAGTATGAAGAGTATAGGGGGATATGCATATTAGAGGGGAGTGGTGTAGAGTTTGAGTATAGTATAATCTCTATATAACCAATCCATCTCAATCCCTATAGATGCTCCTCAAAGAATTTGAGGCCCTCTAATGTGATATAGACTTGGTTATTTTGTATCTCCTCCCTTGTAGTTCAAGAGTTTTTTATAGGTAGGTCATGTTGTGCATATATTCATGTGAAGTTTTTGTATGACCTAATGTCTAAATTAGTGTTACTATAGCTTGGGAAACTCCGAATAGATCTCTAACCCCCTATAATGGTATGTGATTGCTAGATGTAATAAAACAATGTTCTTGTAAAAGGTCCTTAGCCAAATAATAAGACATCATCCTAGTGATAAGATCCTAAGATATCTTTTGAATCATGTAGTGTTGAGATGGTAAAGGTTATATAAGGATCATCAATCCCTATGTTAGATGATGCCTTTGAAGGTGCTCTCGATTATAGTTGACTCAATATATATCTACCAAGTATATCATATGCAATGCTACTAGTTGCTAATGCAATGTCACTAATCATGTCAATTTATTCCCTCTAGGAATCAATGACTATTCTATCTATTGTGGGTACAGTAGATGGTGTTATGACAAAAAATCTATATCCAACCAAATATTTGAGTTTGGTAGAGGCTGATAAACCCTACGATACTAATCGCAATCTATTTAAGTCTTCTATGTCCCTAATTTACATAACTCTAAAATGAAGGTAGTTGATGTTGAGGCCCAAATGAACCTTATAATACAACTTCTACACAAAATGTAGATCATTATTAGGATAACAATTATGTGTTGCAAGAACATATGGGTATATGAGAGTTACTATATTTGCATCAACACACTAAATCACTTGCTAGGATTCTACCTTGGCCTTCCAATCATGTAATAAGGAAACACCTCTCATTTGATGATATCCTTCACATTCACATTCTTATTAAATTCTAATTAAATTAAATTAAATATTATTTAAATAAAATATTCAAATATATATATATATATATATATATATATATATATATATATATATATATATAATATATAATTTAAACAACTCATAAATTATAATTAAAATAATCAAAATTTTGGATTGATTTTGTCAATACGATAAGATTCAATATTTCTTGTCATTTTTGCACTTTTGAACCATATATGACAAGCTACAAAATTATTGCATTGTATGGATTGAAAGGCTAAAATTTAATAAAACCATAAATATGACACTTTGAATTTATTAATAAACTGTCAAAAAATATTATAAATAATATATTATTTTGTATAATAATATAGATATGTGTTATTTTAGAGTATATATTTTTGTTTTAATTATTATATGTTCATATTAATTTAGATTCTTTGTAAAATAAAATATATACATTTTAGAAACTTGCTTTAAACTAATTCATAGCTATATATATGAAGTGAAAAATTGATCAATGCATTAAGGCATCAATATATCCACCTAGTCACTTTGAAAATATATCCACCTGATCACTCTAAATATCTAGCTTCGAACCTTTCAACACACTTTCTCCCAAATACAATCTTTCCTAATTTTTCTATTTTTCACACAGTCTCTCCCTCTTTGACATTAATAGAAAAGTGCCAAAGATGTCAAAAAGATCCAAAATAACTTCAAAAAGCACAATAGATCATCCTATCACAAGGTTATTCTCCTTGAGGAGAAGTCCCTAAACTCATCAATCCACAGAATAATATTTTTATATATTTATGGACTAATGCCATCTCTAGAAGCATTAGCTCTAATTGGGAGGGACCAAGGACCCAATATTCTCTCTAAGATACTCAAATGTATCCTTCAGAAAAGGTTTTGAAAAGATATCATTAATTTGTTCCTTAGTAGAAACATACTCCAATTTTACTTCCTTTTCACTAACCTTATCCCTCAAGAAATGATACTTAATAGAAACATGGTTTATCTTTGAATATTTTTTATTACATAAAACAAGTTTTACAGGGTGCCTGAAACCCAATACATAGAAAAAGATTAAAAAATAAGTCCAAGCCTAAAAACAATAGGAACTAAGAGAGAAACTAGCCACTAGTAGGGCTGAAAGTAAATCCAAATAGAGATAGAGATAACAAAAAAGTAAACCACATAGAGGTAGGTAGAAAAAAAGACTAGGGAAAATAGTTAGGAGATGTTCTTGAGCATGGTAGCTGGTTTGGACTCAAGGATCTCCATTTTATCAGCAACCTCCTTTATCTTGTGGATGTCCATGGACTCTTCATGCTCCTTGTTCTTCTTGGATCTGGCCCTAGTCCTCTTCCTAGGTCCTTCCTCTGGCTTGTGCACTTTGTCCTCTTTTATGATTTGCTCTTCTTTCCCTCCTGACTTTTCTTTTACTTTCTTAATATTCTCATTAGAGGCTCTCAGGATGTTGAAGCTCTACTTTACAATGCCTTTGAGAGTGTCTTCAAGGCTCATTATTTTTTCCTCCATCTTCATTATCCTAGTTTCTAGTCTCTGATAATCCTTAGTCGCTCTACTACCATTATTGATGTCATTCCCATTCACTTTGTCTTTGAGATCCCCTAGTTCATGGTAAAGCCATTTGATTGACCTAAATTTATCCAACATACTGCTCTTGGCATTTTTGAGAAGGTTAAGCTCCATTTCCCTAGTGTTATCACCGAGGACCACTAGATTTGGGTTAATCAAATCCTCCCATTGAATACCACCATCTTCACCCTCAAGAAATTTGGGGATTCATGGCTTCCCTAATAATCCTCATCTTCATAGTGTTAAAATTGAAGTTATACCACACTTTCTTCGCCTTGCCAGACCCATTGTTGTGAAACTCCTCATTGTATTGATCCTTGTCATCCTCCAAATTATGGGGTGAGGAGACTAGGGATAGGGGTCTTCCTGGTATTTATCTTCAAGCTCATCCAGATGAGAGTTGTGGACCTTCTCATGAGAGCCAAAAGGGGGGGTTTTCCTATAGCTTGTGGCCATGTCCTCAGGAGACAACTGACCAGAGCTTTCTCCCATGTTCTTGATTTTTTTCTTCAAAATCCTCTCTGTAGCAGGTTCCCTTTGCTTCTTGTCTTTTCCATTGGAGACCTCCTCATCATCTATATGCATCCCTTCCTCATTTTCATTATATTTTTCATCAGAAGAAATAACAATTCTAGCCTATCTTTTGGAGGGCATCACCATTTTTTCTTTTTTGATAGAACTAGCAGTATGCTTTTGAAGGAAGAACCCTGAATCTTCTTTCTTGTTTCACAATACTCTTGATCCTCCAAATGTAGACCCACACTATCTTCAGTGTTTGAGGGGATATAGTTAGATCTAGAAATGTCCACTATGTCCTCATTAACAACAATTTCCTTCCCCAAGATTTGAGATTTAAAATATTCATAAATCAAGAGTAATAAACCCTCATGAAGGACATGATTAGAAATATTCTTATCCCTATAGCCATTAATATTATCAATGATAGAAGCATATACATAGAAATGGATAGAAACCTTCATACCATGTCTAAAGTTGTTCATAAGGACAAAATGGTAGGTTCTAATCCTGTCAAACCTGGTGTCTAGCATAACATAAGAGATGAGAGCTATCAGGAAAAATCTCCATGGCATTTTAATTCCTTCAAGTTGGTAGTAAGTACCAAATTTGGTGATGGATTTCTTCTCATCCTCATCCCTCACAAAATCATTAACTATAGAGTTCAAGAATTTTTTGGTCCCTATAAAATTTCTTTC